>APFE031226522.1:0-18606 GCA_000404065.3 Pinus taeda
CCTCCTCACATGCAAGCTATGACCTTTCACCTCCTTTTTGTCCTAATTTCCATTATTTTCATAAATAAATTCCAATTAGTGCCTCATGCCTTTCTAAAACCTTATCCATTTCCTTTTCCAATTCCCTTAGCCATTATAATAAACTGAATCAACACCAACTAGGATGTTTGTCCCACCATTCATTTTACAATACGTGCCCCATCGACCACGGCCTTATATATTTTTTAGATGGAACTTTCTCCAAGTCTATTACAGAACCCTCCCCCTTTGGGGAACATCATCATAGGTGTTCAATGACACCTATAATCATCAAGACTACTAGAAATAAAACATACTACCCATGGAGCTTTATAACATAGCTCATTGCAGTATTTACAATGACCACTGCTGAGACAGGATAAACATACCATTTACTAGAGATTTATAACACATCTCATTATTGTATTTACAAATAACCATATTTTCTATGGAGCCTTATATATCCATATTGATACAATATTTACAATAATACACAATAATACACATTTGCTCAACTAGTAAATAAAAAGGATACAATTCCCACATCCACAACAAGGGAATCCAAACTGGAACACCTCCACCCTTGAAGTAATAATAGTATTCAGCCCCTTCCCATGAAGTCCAGAATCCACTACCAAAGTCAAAGCTGCATGCAATATCCAACACTATGATCCCATGCCACTTGTCTTCTCTGTGAACAGTTACCGACTCATTGTCCTAGGGTGCACTCCCAATTCATATCTAATTCCATATGGAAATGCTAATGACCAAAAAAAATCCATCCCTAATCTTCCCCTTTCTACTACACAGTCCCTTGGGAAATCCAATCAACCACTTCCATGAAGTCGCTCACCTTCCACATTCCGCTGGCACCCCCATCCTAGGCAGTCCATCCATTGGCGAGGCTTACTCACATTGAAAGATACAAAACAAAGCCATATACCTGCTTGAAACCATCATACCAATCATATCATGCTCATGGAAATCAATGAACATTATTAGGTCTCTTGAAGTTCTTTACCAACATATTGCTGCATTTTCCTATTCCTTTTGTTGACGCTGCTAATTCTTGCAGTCAATTTCAACCACTCAACTGGGCATGTCCATGCATTCCTGTACCAAGCACATAATTTTCATTAGTTTTAAAATAAACTGAAATATATTCCAAACATACCTCATCGGTAGCTCATCAATAAGGTACACTTGCAATCCTGTTTACTTCCTATCACAAAAAGTCAAACTAGCATCTTTGACCAAATCGTCATATATAAATATGTCACATTAGGTTGGATTAGAACACAAGCATCATAGATCAAAATCAATACTCACATGTAACCATCACGAACGAAAATCATAAATCACATGTAATCATCATAAACCAGAAACATTAATAACATGTATAATTAAACTAAAATAAAATACTGATACTTATCCTTAGTTGATCCTTAGCTTCTACCTTGTCTTTATTCCATACACACTCTAGATCGGTTGCAAGACCTGATAAACACCAATTGCCTTCTCCTCAACTATGTACACACACACATAGTGTATATCCCACAGATACAACCACACACGACATACCACACCATGGAATACATATATCTACACTTGACATACAACACATACATCAACACCTAGTGTACAACACAACACAACTCGATACATACTCTTATGTCCGATGTACGAAAAAAACACAGCATGTATACATACACAATGTACATCACAATACATACATTCTACACACTACGTACGATGCCACAAAATTCATACACATACACTTGATATACAACACAACTCATACATCTATACCTGATGTACAATGCCACACAATACATGTACCCACAAAGAGTGCAACAAAATGAATACACATGTCATGATACGATGACTACAAAATGCACATAGATAGTACTACATGTACACAACACAACATGTACGACATACAAATAATACTACACATACACTAGTACCATACGTGTACACAGTACCACCTGTACACCACAAGCACCTACACAGTGTGTGCACAACATCACATGTAGACGACACTACCTACACGATGTATATACAATGCCAAATGTATAATATACCACATGTATAGCTTGTACACAATACCACATGTATATATTATGACATACATGACATGTACACAACACCACCTATACACAACACCACATGAATGACATGTACACAACACAACCTACACATATTGCCACTTCTACAACAAGTACACAACACAACATGCACACAACACCATATGTACATAGCACCACATGTACAAAATGCACACAACACTACATGTACATAGCACTACATATCAAACATGTACATAGCGTCATTTGTACACACCATTGCATATCCAACATGTGTAGAGCACCATTTGCACACAACACTATTTGTACCACCTTGTACATAAGCATTGCATAACATCATGTACACACACTATATACATACAACACTGCACTCACATAACATCACAGATAAAAAATGTACAACATAGACAACATATGCACAGCAATAGTACCGCACATCCAAAATCACACTATCTCTACCAAGAAAGCTTTCTTCCATTATCTTATCCATGCATGTCCCAGCATGTTGTAGACCACACTGCTTTCATTTTGCTGATGCATCCCTCATAACTACCTGTCATAACATAAACATAGCTATAACACAAGCATGCAATATCAATTCATATACACATGATACTAACCTCATATATTTTTCATGACTACTCTTCCAAATTGATTCCTTGTAAGACCAGGAACCTCTTCATGTCATTTTCCTGCATAAATGATCATTCCTCCATAAGAACGATTCTTGATGACCCTGTCAGATAGTGACATAGATACATAGATACATACACATATACAAGCATTATCATAAACAATCATGATCCTGTCAGGCAACGATATGCATGCATACACATAAATACATATAAACGTTAACTTAAAATAATAATGATGTAGTCAGTAAATGACCAACATAGCCAAGGCACCTGATATATCAGATCCATTTTCTTTACCCTTCTTGGTTACATTTCTCATGACTATCATGCCATCATCCATTGACCACAATGGACCCAATCAATCCAACTGACTATCATAGTCCTACCTTCTGTTGTGCTTACTTATGCACAAATCTTCATCTGAGTCCTACATTCCCTGTTGGGTACCACACTCTCTCCCTGATCTCCATTAAATTTCCTCCTTCCCCAACTATTTCCCAAGAAACTTAAAAGAATAAAGGAAAGATCGAGAAGAAAACAAGAAAAAAACCATGGAAAACTAACAATAATACGACACCACAAACAAAGTAGCATAGTTATGCACCGAACACAATCAAAATCTCCATTCAAGTGCAACAATCATAAAAGACCAAAATCACAAGACTAACAAAAAACACCATGACACAATCCCCATGGTAAAGCTCAACCTTAACCTTCTTCATAATTTCATTGCAGTTTCCTTTCCATGCAAGCCCCTGCATAATATTGCCATAAACACATAATTGTCAATGCATAACTAAACATAATGACATACTAGTTAGCTTACCTTGTCATTCCAAACACGTTGCTTGCAACTGAAAACATCCATGCCATCTCTCATGGGACTCCAATTCCCTTAACAAATCCACCTAAAACTAGAGACTGTCTAATATACCTATCAAGTAAATGTTCATGACTATACGACATATCCACATAATGTGAGACAAAATCAAGGTTAAGAAGACTTCCTATATGCGAGGCAATCATTCATTTGGAATTAGGGTTTCCAAACATAGCCAAAAGAATTCTTGTCCAATTCCTTTCTTTTACCATTTTTACCTTGTTGCAATCGATGCGTATTGTTGTATTGTTACATCACCCAACTATTAGTTATATAAACATATCATATATTACCTTTTCATACTAATACCAAGCATGTTTATTGCAATTGTTTACTCGTGTCAATCACACGTTCCAAATATAAATATAATCATATCTATCATTTTGAAATAAAACTTTACTAACAACCATGTCATAATCCATAGTCAACTCATAGTCATTAGGCATAATGCTACAACTATCACCTACTATACTCAAGTACATATCAACTCTCTCAACAGATATGTTTTATTACAATCATCTCAAAACAACATCATTGGAACACATACTCGTATTATGCAACTCATAAAAAATTCAACCAACTTGAAAACATACCATGTTAAATAAATCAACTAGATGAGGGGAGGTTATCTTGTCTACATAATAAACCTAGCAAAATATAACTTTACAACATGTCAACTCAAACATAAATAAGATCGTGATATCCATAACACTAACTAACTAACATGTTCACATCATAAACTCATAGCATTTATTGTTCATGCATAACAACCACGTGTGTGAATTCATCACAAATATGTCAACTCATACTTGAGTATCATAATCATATCGATCTTCATAGTCCAATAAAATTTAGCATGATAAATATAACATTTTTATCAAGTTATCTAACATAAAACAAAAATAGCAATGCATACAAGCATAGCTTACTATCATTCGTGACACATGTGCATGTGACTATACTAATTAACTATCATCTATCATGTATGTAGCCATAACATCAAAAACATGTACATAAACCTAATGTATATAAACCTAATGCGTATGACAATCCTTAACTTACATACTTACATGTCAAACATAAAATACCTACATGACTATCCGCTCTTGCCTTGAGGTCTAATGTTGCAACTCCACTTTAATGATTTGTATCTCATGTTCTTCCTCAGCCAACAAATTAGCATCATAAAAACCAATAGCACCATAATGACCTAAATTTTTATAAATTGACTTCACAAGGCATTTTTGACCTACTATTCATGCATAAATTTAACCAAGGCTATACATGCATAACAACTACATATATAAATATAACACATGAGTGCAAAACCCTATACACACCATTCTATCTAGACTCCTATTATCAATGCATGACCATATCAATTACACAAACTATGACCTCATGCATGACAAAAACAACCACCTCACATGCATTTGATGACATGTGAACACTAACCTACATAACAATGCATAATCAACCATACAGAGATGAAGACATGCTCCACGACAACACCTTCAACCTTCACATGGTGACATCACTGCAACCATGATCAACACCATTCAAATGCAACAAGAACATAGACTACATGCATAAGGAACACATATGAAACCAACATGAAATAATGATCAACACACAACCTAAGGAGAGAGAAAGCATGCTATAATACCACTCTGTAACAACCTCCTCTGATATCTTCCCAAGAAACTAGACAGTCGTGGTAAACATCCCACCAAAGGGCACTATGATAAGACTCAAACTCCTAGGTAACCTTAAGGAAATGGAGTCGATAAAAAATGACCTTACAGACCTCCCTTAGGTGCTTCAGGACCGCCAGTATCTAATTCACCACTCCAGGTGCCCAACCCCTAAGTTAACATAGCATTTCAATGAACTAAAACCCAAGTATCTCCCATGACATGGCATGCATGTGAATGGAACCCTATAGTCGCTCCCACAATGCCTGCAAGGCGGAGACTAAAGTCCCTTTTAGATGATCCAGGAGGATCATATCATTCCAACATGAGTGGAGTCTTCAGTGGTTCAAATTCGAAGTGATCTTCAGATGATCATGATTGATGAGCTCTTGAGATTTATCAACTTTGCCAATGTTCGTTGTTAGCATTCAGTGTCCAGTACATTCAACTTGAACAGTGATGTCAATGGTTGATATGGATTTCATGGTGTTTGAAGGATATGTACCTAGTTGCTAACATATGGTTGTCTTCAGTTCCACTGGGGTTTGGTTGTTTTGGATGGAGTAGGTCATCTTGTGGGGTTTTTATGTCACATTGTGACAATTGTTGTAAAAGGATTTATTTTGTTCCTTTGACAAAATCCAAAAGGCTAAACTCTAAAGACATCATATTAAAATCATAATGGATAACCTAAGTCCTAGCCCTAACACCTAAAAACCTAACCTATAAACTACACAATGTATATAAATACATTAAAACTATGCTACAAACCATATCGAGCCATGAAAATACATAACATTACACATAAAACATATAAAAAAACATTACAATGTATTTCATAGTCCCTAACCACAACGTCCTAACTGTGTCAGAACTATAGCTATGTTCACATGAGCAGAAGGTTAACCATCATGGTAACCATCACCACATTGGAGCAGCTCCAAACCATAACCGTAGTCACGTTCATGTGAAAGGTGATATAACAGTAGCATGGTCATTAGATAATTTGGTATCAGAGTAGGTTACATTTGTAGAATTTTTCCAGTGAATGTTAACCAAGTATAAGTCGCAACGTGGAGAAGGAACACCCGAGGAGTTTGATCCAGAGATTGGAAAGCGAAGAGTCACTCATAATTTGACCATGACAACGTATGGTACAGGTGAAACTCTAGAAGCTAAGGTGAGCGAGGAATAGTTTCAGCAAGAATTCTTGAGTATGCAACAGATGTTGGGAGAACTCTATGAAGACAAGAAGGCGAGAGATGCAGCTTCTTCTTCAAAGACATGATGGTTAATGCTCAACAAAATTCTATGTTTAGCCATGGAATCTCAAAACGTAACCTTGAACTCTATAAATGCATCCTTTTACTCATGGAGAAGGGGAGAGTGGTTTTAGATTTTTGTATTCAGATTCTAGATGACATAGGTTGTTTTTTTTTCAGTGTTACCGGAGCATCCAAAGCCAGAATTAGGAACTGTGATAGGTGTTGGAAAGATAATTCAGAGAGATTTCTTGTGATAGTGACTAGAAGTGCCTGCATGCACATTATTATGGTTGATTTTCTATGTAATCAATGTCCTCGTATTCAATCCTAATAAAGCGGATGCCCATCTTGAAAGCGGACCCAACGACATAGTCCATCAGGGATGAACTTCGTAATCAATATTGTTGTCTAGTATCGTTGTGTTTTTCTATTTATTACTTTTCGTTACATGTTTCATATTTTAATTATGTCGTCAATTCATTCCTTTTCAATCATTTCTCATGGCTAAAGCACATAAAGTTAACATTCAGTTCAATGATGGAATTAATCAATTCTACTTCAATTTAACATACGATCATTTTAGATCATATAATTTGGTATCATATCAAGTTACATTTGAATAATTTTTCCAATGAATGTTAACTAGGTCTAAGTCCCAACATGGAGAAGGAACACACGAGGAGTTTGATCCAGAGATTAGAAAGTGAAGAGTCGCTCATAAGTCGACCATGACAGGATCTGATACAGGTGAAACTCTAGAAACTAAGATGAGTGAGGAACTGTTTCAACAAGCATTCTTGAGTATGTAGAAAATGTTGGGAGAACTCTACAAAGATAAGAAGGTGAAAGATGAAGCTTCTTCTTCAAAGACATCAAAGAAGGATAAAGGTAAAGGCAAGGCTGATAAACCTCCTACACCTCCATCATCTCCATCATTATCATCATCATCTTCCTCTTCTTCTTCTTCCAGTTCAGAATCTGAAATAGAAAAGAAACCTAAGAAAACATCTATTTTGAAACTTGATGTAAAATTTGAGTTACCTATTTATGATGGTGAAATGAATCTTGAAAAGTTAGATAACCAGATTAAGCAATTAGAAGTGTATTGTCATATATAGAACATTTCTGACAATAAAATGAAAATTCAATTAGCTACACTTAGAATGGGGGGAACATATTTGATCTGGTGGGAAAGTAAAACTCAGATAGATGTAAAGTGGAAAGGTAAAGTCATTTTCTCACCTTCATTTTTAAAATCTCTTAGGAAACAATTCTATCCTCTAGGATACATGCAAGAAGCTTTTATTGATTGGCAACATTTGAGGCAAGGTAAAGGGTAGAGTGTTCATGAGTTTACTTAGGAGTTCATAAATAAAGCATTGAAACTTGGTATTTCATTGGATACACGTGAAACCTTATTAAAATACGTCGGCAATATACATTCATATTTGCAACATACATTATTGATGTTTAATCCTGATGATTTTGATGGTGTGTGTTCAAGCCATACATATTGAATCAAGTGGTATACCATTCAATTTTTCACCACAGTCATCCAAAGAGTTGGAAATCAAGGATTCCATTGATAGCAAGAGGAAGAACTATTGCAAGGGAAATAAATCAGTGACAATTTAGAAGGGATGAACTACTTGTTCTCATTGCCAGAGGATCAGTCATGATGAATCTAGGTGTTGGAAACTTCATCCTGAACTTAAGCCAAAGAATTTCCTTAAGGAGAAGGATGAAAAGCAAGAAAATGCAGCAATCCAACAAGATCTAGGCTCTAATTTAGATGATGAAAGGAGGATAACTGCCAGAGTTTCAATAGGTAAAATTTTTTACACTAGTTCAAATTTGAATACTATTACATCTTCATCAAACATAAATCCTTCAAATGAGAATAAAAGAGTTGAACTATTTAACATAAGGATAACTTCTAAGCACACAAAGATAGATACAATATTTGATAGTGGATCACAGTAAAATTTGATATCTGAATATTTAGTTAAGAACCTGGGTTTGGAGACATGGAATCATCCAAGACCTTACCCATTAGGTTGGCTAAATAAATCAACTCAACTAAAAGTCACAAAGCAGTGTCGGTTAAAATTTGTCGTTACAGTGAACTACAATGATGAAGTGGAATTAGATGTGGTTCCAATAGACATATGTGGAGTTGTCTGAGGAAGTCCTTATCTTTATGATCGTGATGCAATATTTTATAGAAGACAACATAAATATCACCTTAAGAATGATGGGTTGAATTTATTGTTAGGACACATAAAAGTAAAACTCATTGGAATTTAGTTGTTGCTAATCAAATGATGTGATTAATAAGTTCAAATAAGAGATTTGTACTCATGTGTGTAAAAGAATGATAAGGATCTAAATGATACTTGTTCAAGTTGTGAGTCTTAGTTTTAAGATAATTTTGTCAAGAAGGTAGAAACTTTTCCACTTCTATTTAAACAACCCAGACATCTTACTCATAAGTAGGGAATAAAACATGAGTTATAGTTGATGTCCAAATCTCCTCTTCCTAATGTCAGAATGTATCATTTCAGTCCAAGTTTGGGAGTTATAAGTTATATGGATACAAGTCCGTATTGGGGAAAGTCAGTGTTACATTTCTCTTGTATTGTATCACCATTTCATGTTTCAAACAATTTTGAAGCCTTTTTTCAAGTGGAGAGGAAGCCTATTTGTTTTCATGTCAAAAAATTTTCTAAGGAAACATCAAAGTATCCAGTACATGAAAGGGAAACTTATGCATTAAGGAAAAGTGTTAATTAATGGAGACATGATTTAATGAATGAAGAAATAGTGATTCAAACAAATCAAAAACCACTTTGATACTTTCAAAAACAAGCTAAGTTGCAACAGTTGTCACCTTACAGTTTGATGGGTTTATTGTAGCAAGTTCACTTACTAATCAAGGATCAGGAAAGTATATCAAGTCAAGTAGCTGATATGATGTCAAGAATGTCTTTGAATGTTTCTGCCATTCCACAAAATAGATTGTCAATACATGTCAATAGTATTGAACAATATTCTGTAGAGACTATTTTCAAAGATGTTTATCAATCACGAATTCATGGTATTTCATGGAAAGAATTCAATTGCCATTTTCATAACAGGTTGTTTAACCATTTTTGCAAGTTGTGAATATTGCAGATTGATGGAAAAGTTCATAGATTCAAAATGTGCCATGATCAGCATCATCAATGTCATCACTTTTAGCTGGTTGATTGAATGTATTGGTACATCATTAGGGTAAAGTGGAGAGTGTGGGAGCTCTACCCTCACCTACTATCTGTCTATTCAAATTTTTGTGGTCCAAAAGCTTTCCAGTGGACAGGATTGATCTAGGAGGATCTTGTTAGTCCACCATGAGCGGAGTCTTCAGTGGTTCAAAGTTGAAGTGATCTTCAAATGATCATGATCAATGAGGTCTTTAGCTTTATCAACTTTGCTAGTATTCGTCATCAGCATTCAGTGTCTAGTATATTCAACTTCGATAGTGATTTCAATGGTTGATATGGTTTTCATGGTGTTCGAAGGATATGGTTTTTGGTACCTGGTTGTCAATATGTGGTTGTCATCAGTTCGTCGGGGTTTGGTTGTCAAATGTGGTCCATGGTTATCATCATGTGGGTTTTTATGTCACATTGTGACAATTGGCTGTAAAAGGGCTTTCGTAGAACAAAGTGATGTAAAGTCTAAAAGACTAAAACCTAAGACATTGTGTTAAAAAACCCATGACTAAGACCTAACACTACAAAGCTATGGTGGAAAAACTACACCTAACACCTAAACCCTAACCTATACTTAAAATATGCATTAAAATGCATTTGTGAAAGTTAAAAAACCCACTTGAGTCATGTTAAAACAATCCATTGAAAAACTAAAACACTAAACCCTAGCACTAAAACCTGCTTTAAGCATTCTAATAAACTCTACCATATAAAATAAACCCATAGGTCACTAACCACTCATGGAGAAGACCACAATGGGCATGTGAACATGTGAGCATGTAAGAGTTTGCATTTAACCAAGCGGAGTTTGAAATTAATCGTAGCAGTTATGAAATTGTAACCTGCGAATGTAAACAAGAGTTAAAAGGTAGCGGAGGTTACAGTTAACATGGCCAATTATGGAATTGTGGGCATGTGGACATGTGATCAGCTAACCGTGACAGATAGGCCAAACCAAGTGGAGGTTGTTAAACCATAGCTGTCACATGAACCAACCATAGATCGAAATTGTTGGGTAGATAAACTAGTAGGTGGCTTTTAGATAGTCGACCGCCAAAGGAACCTAGTTGTTCACATGGAAAGTTAGGCTAGCGCACATTGTTTGTTGACCGCCAAGTTAATCTATGGTATTTTTGGGTTTTTTGGTTGCAGCTTATTCTAAATTAATTCAACCACAATGAACCCTTAGCCTGAGGTTTCCTCTAGTGATAAGACCAAGACCACATGATGGTTAATGCTCAACCAAATGCTATGTTTAGCCATGGAAGCTAGAAACAGAACCTTGAACTCTATAAATGCATCCTTTCACTCTTGGAGGAGGGGGCGAGTGGTTTTTAGAGTTTTGTATGCAAATTATAGAGGACATAGGCTATTTTTTTTTTAGTGTTACGGGAGCATGTGGAGTTAGAATGGGGAATCGTGATAAGCATTGGAAAGCTAATTCAGAGAGCTTTCTTGTGACAGTGACTAGAAGTGCCTGCTTGCAAAATAAGTCTAGTTAATCTTCTGTGTAATCGACCTCCTCGGATACAATCCTAATAAAGGGATGCTCATCTTGAAAGTGGACCCGGAGATGTAGTCCATCAGGGACGAACTCCATAATCAATCTTGTTGTCTACTATCACTGTGTCTTTTTTCTTATTACTTATGTTTACATGTTTCATAAGTTTCAATTTTGTTGTCAATTCATTCGTTTTCAATCAGTTCTCAAGGTTAAAGAACTTAAAGTTAACATTCAGTTCAATGATGCCATTAATCAATTCTACTTCAGTTTAACATATGATCATTTTGGATCATCAACCATTTCTGCACTAAAGAATTCAAGATTTAAGGCACTTATTTAGGGCTAGTCTCCAAACCAATGCCTAGAACTAAATGAGACTTTCCAAGAAAACAAATTACACCAATGCAAAGCTTCTAACAAAAAACTTGATCAAGGGCTTGACCTAACCAAGCCTAACCATGATAGAAATTTTGTCAAACACTTAGTATATTGCAACCTACAGGTGTGAATAAACAATGTAAGTGTAGGGGTCTCATACTTATCTGAGATTCTCCATGAAGCATTGTTTCCTTATCAATTTAATTGCCATTTTATCCATTAGGTCATAGATACATTGTTCATTCATTTACAAGTAAAAACATGATGAGAGCCATACATTGTTGTTGTCATAAAACATATACATAACCAACATAATAGGGATAGAAATATCAATGAAATCACAACCATATACACCACATATAATCCATCATAATACTCATAGAAATACCAAGAGAAATAACCTTTCATTAATGATGAAAAATCTAAACCTAGAATGGGAATTCCACGTTCCACCAAAACTATCATCCAATCAGTCTCCATCCTAGCCTTCCAAGGTGGTAGAGTGTTTGTTCCAACCTGACTCCAAGGACTAGTAACTCAACCCATGGTTTCTTCCGAGCTTTGGAGCATTTTCCTAACCAAGGCTTCAGGACTGGTAACTCAACCCACAACTATTGTCAGGCTTCCAGAGTGTTTATCTAGCAAAGGCCTCCAAGACTAGTAACTCGACCCACAAAGGGATTTAAGAGCATTTGTCCAAGCTAGGCTTCCATGACTAATAACCCAACCCAAGTTTTTACAAGGCTTCTAAGGCATTTGTCCAACCAAGGCTATGAGACTAGTAACTCAACCCAAGCCATTAGAGGGATTATAGATCGTTTTTCCAACCAAGGCTTCCAGGAACTAATAACTCAACCCAAGATAAGGAAACATGAGAACCAACCAAAAAAAAACAAGCAAATAAACCCACAATTGCCATGCCTATCCAAAAAATAGCAAGGTTAGGAAAATCCACTGTCAATATAGGAAACCATACATGCCAGTGGCAGATCATAACCAAGAAACCACATGCATGTGCCATGCACGCCAAAAATAGTGAGGAAAATATACATGCAACTCGGTACCTGCAAGAAAAATTGTTGTAGTTGTTGATCCTGATGCCCTCTTGCGCTTTCCTGCTCCTTGTTTACCTTCTTGCTCCAAAAATCCAAGTATGCCACACCCTCTAAGAGTGCTCCAGGAAAAATCTAAGTATCCAAGAGAATGAGAGAGAGAGAATAGAAGAGAGCTCCACCAAAAATTGTCAATAACTTACCAACTGGTCCTCATAAGCCTTTTTATGGATGAGGGCTCTATTTTCTTCATTTTCCTCCTCACATGAAACTTGTGATCTTTCACCTGCTTTTCTCCTAATTTCCATTATTTTCATAAATAAATGGAAATTAATGTCTCATACATTTCCAAAGCCTTAAGCATTTCCTTTTCCAATTCCCTTAGCCATAATAAATCGAATCAACACCCACTAGGATGTTTCTCCCATCATTCAACTTGGAATTCGTGTCCCATTAACCATGGGGTTATATATATTTTTAGATGGAATTTTTACCAAGGTTGTTACACTCTCAACAGAAATCCACCCTTGATATGGCCTTCAACTCCATGGGACTCAACTCACCCAAATCTTGTTACATGTTTAGTACTGTAAACTTTCGAAGCTACAAAGTAGATTAACCTCTAAGAAGTAGGCTCACATCCCCCATTAGCCCCTATATTGGCTGGGTAGGGATGATTTAGAGCCTTTGCTTCATGGAGCTCCACTATTCTCATGTGTCTTTCATTATATTCCCTACACCTGCATTTGTGTCCCTTATTTATCTAGGTAAGAGAATGGTCGATTGAAACAATATAATATTTCTAATGGTGATTTAGATGTTAATGTTATTAATAAGACATTTATACAGGAAATTCTAAAGGATCTTAGGGATGACATTTTAGCTTCTTAACATGCTCGATCTATTTTATATGCAAATTATGGACCTATTACAGAGGAATTGATCCCAAGTTTTTGGAAGCTCTTCATCTAGGCATCCAAGCAAAAGTTTTGGCAAAACAACATTCTATAAGAGTTCTCCAATCTATTCAAGTTGAAGTTCAAGGTGTTGATATGGAAAATGCTTCATTTATTTCTACTTTACCCACTGATATATGTGAATATGTTCTTTTAACTTACTCGAAATAATTTATTTTTTCCCTCCCATTTCCACTACTAGTTGAAGCATAAATGCTAAGAAATAGAGCAAGGAATCATTATTAGGATCACAGTTGTTTCACTTAGTGTTTTCATAAAAGTGGTGTATGAGACAACATTACTAGTACCCTATTTGATGATCAAAGAAGAAGAAAAACTCTTTATGAAGTGATATAACAATTGGATCTTTCACGAGGCCTCCACATATGAAGATATAGTTGCTTGAATTTATTTGAGTTTTTGATGAAGTTATCATGTCCTAAAGATCCTACAAATAGTATGGTTTCATAAAGCTTAAAAATATATTTCCAAGGATATTTCCTACTCAGGAAAACTCCTCCCAGATGAGAAGTTATGGCTAATTGAAGTTTCAATGTTAAATCAAAGGACCAAACATTAGGGCAAAGCGCCAAAAATTTAATATGTTAACCAACGAGCATGTTTGGAGTATATCCACCATTGACAAAGAAAATCAATGGCCCTGGGCATGTGAATTTGCATAGTATTTAATGATGTTAAATGATGTGCATGTTTCAGGGTAATCGATGTCACTTCTAAAAGTATAACAATTGGATGATGGATAAGTTGCAATATGTTTAATCAATCTTGTTGGACCTACTGGATGACAACACATGGAACTATCCTTTTGAACAACGACATGGACTTGTTGATGATAAAAACATGGCATGGTTACATAGTGGACATGACAAATAAGAAAGATAATGTGGCACCATTAAGGGATGCCACAAGGCAGTGACAATTGGTGGCTTTGGGTTGGTAAAAATATTGAAAATAGGTGACACATGGAAGCCCTCATGGGCTGCCATTAAGCATGATGAAATCATATTATGGATGACCAATGATCCTTTAGCCTCAGTCATATGGGCATGGTCGCATGGAAGGACGGCATAATATTAGTCTTAGTGATTTCCGCCCCTAGGCACATAGTTGACTTTGAATAGTCTTATGGGCGTAGGTATGCATCTTTTTCAGATATATGGGGATCAATTCATGGTCAACCATGGTTATACAAAGATGGTTTTTGGTTCAATCTCAAAGCCCTAGGACCACCATATGACTATAAATAGCCATATGATCATGAGCTAAAGGTATGAAAATATAATGATATGTTTTCTCATTCTATGCAAAGGAACTTTGTAGTAGTTTTGGTTCATATTCAATTAGATTGGTTTGATACAAAGAAAATTCTAGTATCCTAATGGAGGAAATTTTCAAAACCATTATAGAGTACTAGTTCTAGTTATGCCTAGTTTGTGGTTAGAATTTGAAGTTGTACACTAGTGGTTTACCACCATGTTATTGTTCTAGTTTCCTTAAAACATGACAATATTGATTTCAAGTCTAGTGAAGGTCGAAATATATAGGTGGAGCATCTATTCTTGACTGAGGTTCAACTATGTCCGACTGAGATGTCTATGGTGTAAATTTGTTCATTATGTCTAAGGAAAAACCTTGCTATTTAAATGGAGGCTATAACAATGTTTCTTTAGCAGAAGTTAGGATCATGGTATCCATCTTTCTATATATAGAGAAAACCTGTTTATAAGAGCAAGCCTCATTATTGTGGTAAGTCTAGTCAATATTGGAATATGACAAGTATTTTATTTTTCGATACATGATGGTAGATTAATGCTTTTTCATTGGTTCTAATACATTTTTTTTTATATCATATATGTTGGTTGATTAAATCTTGTTTAGTAACACAGATAGTAGAAATTCTTATAGTGCTTGGTTGGAACTCATACAAATTACTTATGTTAGGCACCAGTGATGATTCTAGTATGGCACACATGTCAACCACATATATGATCCTTGTATTGTCGTTTTGATTTCACAAGATCGAAGGGTTTGTATTGGTTTCGACATACTGACTGGAAACTAAGGAGTAGCCCCTGCTAGTTTTATGCACAATAATTTAGAGGTGTTTGTGTGTATTGAGGTTCATTGAATGTTAAACAATGAAGGTTGAGTTACATTGGATGTGGACCAGCCACGTCACCAAATTCCCCCACATTTTACATAGGATTGAGAACAAAATTAGATTAAAATTGTAACATTGTAAAAAAAAAATTGGACAAAAAAATTTGTAGCATATTGATGAGCCCTAGAAATGGGTAATTATATGGCCTCATTCTACCTCTTATTTCAACTTAATCCACCATTCTCATTAGTTTTCTACATGTTTTTGAATATATTTATGCTAGTAGAGTGAATTGGGTTAGTCACTTTGCCATGTAGTCTAATGAGTGTTTTATGCATATTTTTTGGATAATTTTGGACAAAGACAAGGAATTTATGAGCAAATGGAAGCCAAACTTGAGGAAAATAGGGAGGAGGACTTATAAGGGGGGTGTCTCCTTCATTAATGACCTGTTTCCTCGAATCCTCCATCAGCAACTTGGAGCACAAAGGCCCACATTGATGATTCCAAGGGGAAGCCAAGCAAGTCAAGTAGGACTGTTGTTTATCTTCAGTTCTAGGAAGCCAAGTTACTTGGTTTTAGGAGGACTATTGGAAATCCCCATTTGTATAAATAAGAAGGCTTTGAGCCTTAGTAGGTTAGCCAGTTATTAGTAGATTTTCGCACTTTTGTGTAGCATTGTGTTTAGCTCATTTTCGAGTTCCTTTTTAGAACAATTTATGTAATGTAACTGTTATTTTTGGTAATGAAGATGAAACAGTTTTTGAGCCAGCACTGATCTCATTTAGAGGGCTGAATCTCTTGGGTTAGGGCCCAACCCAAGCTACCCAACACCTCCTTTGTGTACTTATATGTTTTTTCTTCCATTCATGAGTTAATTTTTGTTGCATAGATTCCTTTTACTTTGTTAGATTAGGTTGTTTTTGATGGTTTACATAGTTATTTTTTGTATCAGTTGTTCAAGTAGGTTACTATAGTGATAGAATAAGATTCAAAAAGGCCAATAGAAGGTCTTGATCTACTTTCTCCCTTCTTGGGACTAGGATTTGAGGTCAAGGCACTACTGTTGCCACCAAAAACACAATTTTTCTCTTCGACGCAACTGCTAGTGTGATAACTTGATTTGGAAAAGTTGATATTGGTTCATATTCACTTGCTTAGATCATTTCCTATTCTTTTTCCATAGTTATCTTGCATGATTTTATGTTCATAAGGTATTTTTCAACATTTTTCTGTTTGTAGGTCAGAAATTAGGTCAAGCTAGACAAAATTCTGATTTTAATTCTTTCTCTAGTCAGTTTTGATAAGTAAATGTGTTGATCTCTTGCAGGACATCTCAGCTCACCATCCCTCCATAAAATAGCCAGCACAAGTTCACTTCTCATAGATTTCCCAACTCATTCACAGCATTTCACCAATCTACCGTAATTTCTGTGTTGTTTCCCATAAAGTTGCTTTCTTTCCATTCAAACAAATCTGACCATCCCATTCATCTGTGATCTTCCTTGACAAGTTCTAGACACCTCTGTTAGGTTCCTATACCAATACGTTTCATCTTTCATGATTGAAATTGGAAGGGATAAATATGTTCATCATTGCAAGCTGCAAAGGTTCCATATTTTATGTACATGCTATAAAAATTAAAAAATGAAAAGAGGGTATGCCTTAAAAGAATAATCAAAAGGCAAGAAAATCAGGTGGTCAAGAGAAAAGTGAAAATGAACCCAAAACTAAATACCAGGAAAGTGGCCAGTCAAAATGCCGCTACTAGCTTTTGGGCAGTATCATGCTCTGCAAATACTGTTGCTAATCGTACTTGACGGATGGCCCAATAATCTAAATTGGACCATGCCATGGTTAAATTGCTTGCTGCAGAATAGAGAATGTTCCTTGACCAAACAACTCAAGCTTGGCAGATGACTAGCTAGGTAGAGAAATAAATGTGCCCAACTACTTAATCTAGGGCCTTGGAAGAAATAAGGGTAGGTTTTAGATAGGAGGGCAGTCAAAAGAAAAAGAGGACAATCAGGGTCTGCTAATTCAAGTGCACCCACTTTAAATGAAGAAAAAATGTTAGGATTACTAGGATGAGTAAGTAGTGCAAGGTTGCAGAAATGGAGGGCCATCACCAATTGGCTTACTAAGTGCAAAAACTCATGCTACTCAGGGTATTGGCATCAAAATCAGAGAGTGGAGGACAAGCATTGGAAGCATGTCTAATTTCCTCTATTTTCCCCCAAACTTCATTTTACTAACACCCCCAAGGGCCTTGGGATTTGCTCAAGTGTCCACTCCCATTCCACTTCATGATAAACTACTGGGTCAAATCATGAAGTTCAAACTTGAAAAGAAGCCACATTTTTTGTGTAAAAAATCTCTCTCATCATTTCATTTATCCTCAAATTCCTAAGTTAAGTTTTATCTCTTAGAACTTAGCTTTACCCCTTCATTCACCTCACAAAGCCATATTAACCACTAATGTACTATTTAGCTCCCTAACTCCCCCTTTCCCTAATTCTATTAGAATCTATGAAAAATTTCCCAAAAAATATCTATAAAAAACCCTCCCACTAGCATTATAGCTATATAACCCTTCCTTGGGGAAATATTACCTATCTGGGGTTGGTATTAACCCCTTTGTCCCTAAACTATGGCTTCTTTCAAAAAACTATGGTTAAAACCCAAAAAAATCTGAAACCCCGCCCTCATTAACCCATGTACCCTTTTTCCGCCCGAATTGCATTTTTATTATAAAGTTTTT
>APFE031226529.1:0-10228 GCA_000404065.3 Pinus taeda
TGTCAGGTTCTTTATACAATCAATATGACTATGTTCTTGGATTCATTATATGATCATTGTGACTTTGTTTAATAATAAAATGACGTATGTACCCTTCATAACTTGTCTCAGGATGAATCACTATGTCAATCATGTGATAAACTAGAACCATGGCATCGTGGTGACATATTGGCAAGCCACAGTGGTAATTGTCTCTATAAGAACCAGATCCATATATTTCAATCCGCAATGATCAGTATGACTTCCATGTCAACCAAAACACAAATGAGTATCAAGCCGGGTCAAAACAATGATCCACAAACCAAAGAAAACAAACTGATCTCAATCTCATAATTCCACAATCACGCATTCTCAAAACAACTCTATGTATCTTTACTTTCAATTAATAGTCATTTGAAGTTTTGAACTCTTGTATATATAGCTAGTCACATGGACCCATGGCTCATGTGAGCTAACCAATGGTTGATGGATTAGTTGTGATTAAACTTTTAAATCCCCTTCCACGCTATGGTTCCATGACCATATCATCCATGTGGGTGGTTTCATAAGGCCATAACCATGCCTATCATGAGACCATAATTATGCCTACATTTTAATAATCCATGATATGGTTCCATAATACCATGACTATGCACACTTTTTAATAAATTTGCTGACTATGGTTTTTCCCATATTCGGATCGTTTATTATTGTTGTTTTTCAAGAAGCCATATCTTTTCATCTAGGGGGTGTTTTTCAAAGTATAATATACCATTGGAAAGGTCTTAATGAGTCCTATCCAATCATGCTATCGATAGGCTTATTATAGCATCATACCATTATCAAAATCTCAAATGACCATTAACTTCACCTGTAGGAGACCCATCTATCATATGACTTCATAGAGCCAAGGGGTTGTTGCTTCCTTAGGTATTCCTTGGACATATAGAGAATATTGTTGCTTCCTTAGGCACCCCTTTGATATCAATGATGTTTTTTTTCATAGATGAAAACACAATGTGTAACAATATACCCCTTTGTCATTGATGGTAACACCATTAGGAATTGATGGTCATTTGATGTCAAGCCTGCAAAAAAAAAATGATACTTGCATTCTTATCCTTTGTCTTTGCAAACACTCCCTTTCATTTTCTCCTTTGTATCAATGTCTCTTCAAACTCTCCCCCTTTTTCATCCATGGAAAAGGGTCACAAATGTCTATGAAAACTTCCATGCTGATGATCTTTCATAAATATCCATCTGTAACTTGTTCTTGGATGATCCTATGGACCATACTGAATCATTCTTCCTTCCCGCTTCTATGCTATTATTTTAACAAATTCTCCCCATAAGACCATGCTTCCACTACTTCTCATAACTATACATGTACTCCTCTTAAGAGCATGCTTCAACTACTTCCTATACTCCCCCAAAAACATATTTTCTTCACTTACCCTTTCTTTACTTTTGAGATATCATCATCAAATTATGCAAAAATTAGTAGAGACTTGTAGATCAAACATGCCTACTACCGATCATACTAATCACCATCATGTCATGCTAATCAATGTAAGAGTCACTATTCTCATATAATAGTTTCTTCATCAATTTTTTATTTGACAAATCATGGTCTTCAAGAAACTTTCTCCAAAGGATTATATCTAAGAAATAAGACCTAATCGAGGTCCTCCCTGACCTCTTTTCCATCTACCAACATTAATGGGAAGTCATATTTTGTACCATCTAAAGTTGATTCTACAATCTCATGCTATATGACCTTCATTGTGACATATGTGGCATTCAACATCAGTCTTTAATACTTGTAGAAATGGTTGGGGCATTCTCTTCATCTAGTCCACATGTCTCCATCTAGGTACTTTATATCCTTTGTACCTGACCACACCAAGGTTCTAAAATCCTATGATTTGTGTCCAAACCTTGTACATGACAAAAAAATAACCAAATAAATTATTTTGATACCTAGGCATAGAAGGATATCTCGACCTTTTGATTTTATTTCTTGGAGGAGCCACATTTCCTTATTGTTGAACACTTGCATGATTATTTCTAGTGGGCTTGTGATGAGCCATACTCATTTGTTGATATTTTATACCTAATTCATTGTTGCTTATGTATGTTTTTTGATGACCCATATTCATTGGTTTCCATTCATTATTTCTATTTGTGGATCATTTTTCTTTATTTTAATTCCTTGAATTCTTCCCTTTCCTGGAATTAACCCAAGTTTTGTTAAAATGAACATGCTTGGCCTAGTGCACTAGTTACTTTGGATATTCAAGAATTATTTTTTTGGATCCTATGAATGTATGATCAAGATTCTTGGTATGATATCCATTTGACGAGCTTCAGGGACCATTGATCTTGGGTGCTTCACATTTTTCTTCAAAACCATGACATGTCTTAATAAGAAGGGACCTCTGCACGCTGAGAGTGTGATCCAGGGACTCATTTCCTTTGTCAAGATTTGAATTGAGTTGCTCCAATTCTTCTCTTAAGAGGATAACTTCCTCTTCTAGTCTTCCAAATATTTTATCCTTCTCATTTAAATTTTTGGACAAAAAATCGTTTACCCTTTTTGCTTCTTCTAGTTCAACTTTGAGAGCAAGAATGGTGTCTTCATTTATATTTTTTCCTTGAAATTGATGCGTCTATTGACTTTATTTATTTCCGAGGGTCCTTATTTATCTTAATGCACTTTTAATTTCTACCTCATAATCAACTTTTGCTTCAGGTTATTCAGTTTTAGAAATGAATAGTATTTCACCCCGACTTTCTTCATGGATCACACTTTCATTCCTTTCATTGTCACTTTGTTGCTTTGAGTAATTCTTTTTTCCTTATTGTCTTCTTCTTTTGATATTTGGGTTTGAATATTCACTCATGATCATTGGAATTCATTTTAGCATAAGGAAATTTAGATTCATAATGAAATATCCTTCCACATTCGAAACATTTGAAAGAAAGCCTCCCTTTGAACCTATCGATTCCTCTCTTCAACTTTTGAACAAACTTTGATTCTTCTTCATCGTAGTTAGATTCTTATTGATGTTTTTTCTTCTCCTGTTTTACTACCTTGAAATTTTCTTCCTTGACTCTTGATTTGTCTTTGTTGATTCTTAGCTCATATGCGTAGAGTTCCATTAAGTTTATTCATGGACGTCTTGTTTATTTCTGATAATTCCTCAATAGTCGATAATTTAGGATTGAATATTGATGGAAGTGATCTCAAAACCTTTTGGACAACATAGCTAGTTGGGACTTCTTCACCGAGACCTATAATGGAGTTGACTATATTGTCTACTTGAAGAAAATATGAAGCAATGTCCTCATCTTCTTCCATCTTCAAGCTTTCAAATTGACCTCTAAGAGCTTGCAACATGACTTCTTTAATTTTCAAATCCCCTTAATAACAAGTTTGGATCTTATTCCATACCTCATGGGATAACTTGCACTGCGTTACTTTGACAAATTCTGAATTTCTAAACCCACTTAAAATAACATGTTTAGCTTGAGCATTATATTTGTAGACTTCCTTCTCTATTACATATGTTGGAATAGTATTATGAACTTTATATTTGGTCCCCATAATTTCCCAAACTTTTGCTCTTAAAGAGATGAGATATGCATCCATCCTTATCTTCCGAAATGTATAATTGGTTCCATAAAATATAGGGGGTTCCCCACTTCTCTACTTGTATCCATTTCTCCCTGATCTTTGACCTTCTAGTAGTTAGTTTTTATGAAGGTAACCTGCTTTTATTCCACTTGTTGGCCCAAAAGATCACACTAGGGGGTGGGGGGGAGGGGGGGGAAGGGGGGAAGGGCGGGTTGGGGTTAATCAATATGAGATAAATTTTAATATTTCAAGACTTTTCATAATCAAAGAACCATATAACAATGAATCATAAGCATCAACTACGACAATGAAACATCAAGCTACCATCAGTTTAGTAAAGAATACTATTAATTTTTATTAAAGTTGTGTTTGATATGGTGAATTGGTGGAAATTAGAGAAAATTTATATTGCCCCACCATCCTAGCATTCATAGGAGTGGTAAAGTATGTTACAAGTTATTGAATATGTTAAGAATGTATTTCATGGATAAACCATCCAAGTGGGAGGATTATTTGCATTTAGTTGAATTTGCCTACAATAATGGATAACAAGCGTCATGTTACATATTGTGCAACACTATAGTTAGTTAGAAAAAACTACAATATAGTGTAGTACTTGATCAAGGGTTAATTAGAGAAGTGGGAGAGAAAATGGTTAAGGTCAAGCAAAATTTAAGGGAAACAAAATATAGAAAAAGGAGTTATGTAGACAAAGACATAATACCAAGTAATTTAAATTTGGGAAGTATTTGTTTCTTAAAGTTAAACCAAAGTTTTTTTTTGAAGATGAAAAGCTACACTAAATTGGTATCGAATTTGTGGTCCATTTGAAATATTAGATAGGATTAGACCTATTTGCATACATATTTATATTTCCCTTACCATAAAAAATAATATTTTGTTTTATGTATCATTGTTGAAAAAGTATGTACATGATCTTAACCATGTCATAGTTTGGGATATCATTTATGTGGAATTGAAAGGATACTTCTAGGCATCCAATGTCTATATTAGATGGGAAGGTCACTATGCTCAAGAACATAGTTGTCAAATAGGTAAAGGTCCAATACACCCACTAGACTCTTGAAGAAGCAACACGAAATCTAAAGAATGCAATATAGGAGGCATGCCCACATTTATTTTAACATTTTAATGTAGAAACTATTGTATATAATGATGATTGTTGAGACTCTATTTTTACATAGATTTACACACCTTTTTACCATGTGATTACTTATGTTTTTACCTAATTCCTATCGTTATCATCATCATTTTTTCACATCCTTGGGACGTTGTCTTAATTCCGAGCATAAAAAGGTAACTTGTTGATTTTTCAATATATTTACTTTGTTTTCAATTATTTAAGAGGACTTACATCAAATTGTTACTAATAATGGTCAATGTCTAGGTTTAGTTCCTGTGATAGGTGAAGGGTTCATGTTCCCTTAGTTCAGTTCCAGCTCACATAGGACCATTCTTGTTCCTACCTTGTCACTTGTCATATGCCCAATTTCCATGATGAGAATTAAACACATGGGTTTTGTAGAGCAAGGACATGAGATGGTTTTATGTTGATTCAATTGTGCCTAGGTACTTAGGAAGGAAGTATGTGTGATTGTTTTGATAGGAAGTCCACCATGTGAGCTCATTATGAGTGGGTGTCTTTTACACTTTGTCAAAGTATTTGAAGAGGATTAGGCTAAAGTGTACCTTATCGAGATTTCAGTTGGTTCGTAGCTGAGATATGAGGAACTATTATTCAAGTTCTTCCATATTAGATCCACAACTCTCGAGATTTCAGTTGGTTCGTAGCTAAGATATGAGGAACTATTATTTGAGTTCTTCCATATTAGATCCACAACTTTCCAAGATTAGTTTTCTGGTGCAAGAAGATCTATTTTTTCCATGGACTATTATGATTCATGCTTATTTTGTTCTGTATCTGTTTTGGTTAGTTTGAGCCTATTATTATGTGTTGAATGTTATAAAAGAATAACCATGGCTCATTACCAGAGCAACGATTACTTTGTAATTTATGCTACTGTTTTAAAATCTCGGATCGCCACAATGGTCACTAGATCCCATTCTAGCTCAATGTAATGTAAAGACTGAGAAACTCTCTAATGGAAATAGTGTGCTAGATTTAGCACTTCATTATTTGAATATCTCGTACTTGCCTATGTGGTTTAATTTCTTTCAAGAGGCAACAAGTTGGTTGGTTGGGCCCACAAGTACAACTCGTTTTCCTCTTTCGCCACCCTTCCTTTTTACTCATTTTTTATCATAGGATTTAGATCTGCTTATGTGTTATTAGATTCAAATAGCATGGTGTGCTAATCAAATTTAAAACTTTCATATCTGTGATTTTATGTTCAAAAAAACATATTTATACTCTATTTCAGTGGGACTATATTTATAATGCACATCTAAGTGAAACATATTTTGATCTAAATAATATAAGGATTGAATTCGAGAGGTATTTCTACCTTCAAAGGTAAGCAACGAATTGACTGTAGCAAGCTTCAAATTAATATTACTCCAGGACCAAAATATTTAGCACCTTGTTTCTTGTAGCATTGTTTTGAATGGCTTGTTTCTTTTGATCGATTTAAAGAAGGATATAATCATGGAATGGTAGCTTGTGTTTTTTATTTTGAATTATTTGTTGATTCATATTTATTACAAGGTACGCATGTGCTGAAATCGATCTATCTATGCTTGTGAAACTTTAGTAACAAGGTATACGATATAGAGCTTGCATATTTGGTTTTTCATTAAATCAATTTTCCCTATATTAAAAATGTGACCCATTCTTAAATATTTGTGTTGCCACATTCTTGATAAAAATAAACCTACAATGACCTTCACACAATAATTCTTTGAATACAAGCTTGATCTTGTGATGGGACTAGCCCGTAACTACTGATTAACATTAATTAAACGATGATTGATATATGATTTGGGGTCAATACATATGATTAGTCATAAGCAGTTGATTAACTAGGATATTTGTCTGTTGGAATTTATGTTGGAGTTATTGTTGGTACGCTGGCTATACTTGACTCGATTTTCACCTTCTCGCTCTTTGGTTTTACCAAAACCCTCGTTTCACTTCACTTGGTCATTTCCTAGTTTCTCTCTGTTGCGATGAGGGTTTGTGTGCTCAGCCTACTCGCGACTATGTAGATCTTGGCAGTAACACTCTGTATGTACCCCGCTATGGAGTCCTCCACTTGGTGGTGAGGTAACTATGCCCACACTTATAGTTTCGTCTTATGTTTGCCTGGGCACTATACTCAAGGCTTTGTCAACTTCGTGAGAGGGTTTATGTCATTCCTCTGTTGGCTCTTTAACCTTCTACATGGTTATTATACTTTCCTCTGTTCCCTTATCTTGCTTTGCTACAATTTTTCTGGTTAGGCTTTCAGTTATTGGTTCTCTCGTTGATGTATGAATGTTTTATGCTTTGGCAGGTCACAGTCACAGTGAACTTCCTTGACTTTGCTCAGTCCTGCCAAGGTACCTTCACTCCTCCATGCTATAGCTTGTATTCTTTGTTTTTCTTCGACACTAATGGCAGTCACCCCTTTGTCTGCAGGGTTTTCACTGTTGATTGTGACTCAGTTGGGGTTTCGTTCCTCCAATTCCACAACTCTTCAAGTAAGCTGACTCTTCTGGTTTCTCTTGTCAGCTTTTACTTCCAGGTTCTCATGCATTGAACCCCTTCAAAATGTATTACATTGATTTTTGTATTGTATTCAGACAGTTATTCGAACTGTTCACAATTATCCTTCAGTTGCTTTTATAGTTACATAATTGATAACTATTCCGGGTTTTCTTGTGCTGTAGGATTTACAATATTTTGTTTTAAATGAAAAGATAACTGTAAGATAGATTAATAAAAAGACAAAACAATGTGACGGTAATGACCCTAACCTAATTGTATTGTTCCTAAATATCCCTTAACTAATAATGAGATAAAAATGAGTTCCTAGACACTATTTTGATCAACAAATGTAAATGAACTAAATGAAAATGAACCTGTCCTCCTTAGTTCAGACTAAACACTTGGTCATGGTGCCCTTAGCTGGATGCTCCTGCATTAGGCTCCCAGGGTAAGAAAAGTTCATGACTCCGGTCCATGAACCTCTTGACTGAATAGCCTGCCTACTGTATCTATCTGGTTTTAAGCCATGAACTGTCCTCAATGGGACGATTCTTCCACTTGATCAGATACTGTAGGTATTCCTTCCGCCGAGTTCGTCTGGCCACCTAAGTGTCGAGGATTCCCTCGATCTCAAGGTGCTGAGCTGAAGGCATCTATCTCATCCAAGTCTCACTCCCTTCTTGGGTGCCCCATGTAGTTCGTGCTGTATTGTCTTCCTCAGGACTGGCAGTATATGGAAATAATTCTTCCACATTGAAGATGGGCGAGATGCCTATTCTTGGTGGCAGCTGTAAATCATAAGCATTGGCTGAAAATTTTCAGAGAATTTTGCAAGGGCCAATCTTTTTATACTTTAGTTTGTTGTATGCACCTCTAGGAAAATGTTCCTTGTGCAAATGCGCGAGGACTTTATCCCCCACATTAAACTGTACTTCTCACCATTTCAGATCTACCCGTTGCTTATACCTTTGACTGTTATCCTACAACTTCATCTTTACCTGCTCGTGTAGGTCATTCATTGCCCTGGCAAAATCTTCCCCATTAGCGCTCTGTATTTCCTACTGTCCTAGATCTCGTAACTCATGCACTCCGTGAGGATGCATGCCATATAAGATCTGAAAAGGACTGTACCCCGTGCTGTGATTGGGTGAGTCGTTGTAAGAGAAATCTGCCTAGGCAACTACACGATCCCACTTTCATGAATTCACCCCGATCAAACTTCGTAGCAAGTTCCCCAAGATCCTATTTACCACCTTTGTTTGCCCGTCGGTCTGCGGGTGATAAGCAGAGTTGAAACTTAACTTTGTTTCCATCTTTTTCCACAAGGTGCGCCAGAAGTGCCCTATAAACTTCACGTCCCTATCAAAACTAATGGACTTAGGTAGGCCTGTAGCCTGATGATCTTTGTGAAAAATAAGTGGGCCACGTGAGTGGCATCGCTGGTTTTTTACAAGGGATGAAATGTGTCATTTTTGAGAAGCGGTCTACTACTACCATCAAAGAACCGTAACCTCACTACGTCCTTGATAGACCCAAGACAAAGTCCAAACTAACTGAGTCCCACGGTCTACTTGGAATGGGCAATGGTGTGTAGAGTCCCATATTCTGACTGTGTCCCTTCGCCAACTGACACACTTTACATCTAGTCACAAATCTTTGCACATCCCTTTGCATTCTTGGCCAATAATAAAAATGGCTGAGCTGATCTAATGTTTTTTCTATGCCAAAATGCTTGGCTAGACCTCCACTGTGCTTATCCCGAATGATATTCTCTCTCATTGAACAATTGGGAATGTATAACTGTCCCCCTTTAAACAATAGCTTCTCCTAAAAATTATAGTCCAACCATGGACTATTGTTTCTTAGCAAAGGATTCTGACAGGCTTCATAAGCCTCTTTGAAATCTACGTCGGTCTGATATAAGTCTTCCAAATGCTCAAAGCCCAACACTTGCATCATACTCTCCTGCAAGAGCAAGGCTTTTCTTCTCAATGCATTTGCCACCTTGTTGGCCTGTCTGCTAATGTGTTTCAACACAAAAGTGAAACTCTGTAGATATTCAACCCACTTAGCATGCTTGTGACTTAGCTTATGTTGTTGCATCATGTATTGCAACGTAGAATTATCAGAAAATAAAACAAACTCACTCCCCAGCAGATAGTGTCTCCAATGCTTCAGTGCTTGGATGACAACATATAATTCTTTGTCATAAGATGAATACTTTTGCCTACTCTCATTCAACTTCTCGCTGAAAAACACAACAGGCTTGTCTTCTTGGCTAAGTACAGCTCCAATGGCCATACAGCTTGCATCACAGCGAACCTGAAAAATCTTGTTAAAATCTAGCAATCTTAGGTTTGGTCTTTTTATAATCTTCTTCTTCAGTAGCTGAAAGCTCTTCCCTACTACCTCGGTCCAACAAAAAGGCTGACTTGCCTTCTTTATAGTATCCAACATAGGTGCACAGATCTCACTAAAATTCCTTATAAATTTACAGTAAAAACTTGCCAGCCCATGAAAACTACGTACCTCAAACAGTTTTTTTGGGGATGGCCAATTAATGATTACTGCAATCTTCTCCGGGTCCATCTTCAACTCGTTTTCTACAATCACAAAACCTAGATAAACCAATTCTCTTTGAAGAAAAATACATTTTTTAAGATTTATCAGCAGCTTATTCTGCTGTAATTTTTCTAGCACACTTCAAACATGTCGAAAGTGTTCCTCCTTCGTCTTGCTGAAAATTAATATATCATCTGTAGGTTTTAACCCCGTACAAAAATTACCTGCATACGAATTCTAAATCATAGAAAAATAAAAATGCGAGAGCATAGCACATAAAACACATATACACAGAGATTTCCCACTAGATCTCAAAACCGAGACTACCAGCTTGATTTTTCATTATATTCCTTTCAATGTTACAATACATATTTATACATGCC
>APFE031226536.1:2181-19797 GCA_000404065.3 Pinus taeda
CCCCCCCCCCCCCCCCCCCCTCTCAGTATTATTTCCAACACAAAATTGCATCAAACCAAGTAGGCATTACACGCAATGCACAAGTAGATACGTGAAAGACCATTGTATATAATGTTGGAATAGTGTACACATACAATTGAAGCAGTGGGGACAAGTATGCTGCCAAATGTGTGTTAGCATTAGACCTAAGTAGATTCAACGCAAGCTACTCATTGAATACATCATATAGTTAACTAGAGGTCAGTATAGGTGAAAACGTTTTGGGAGTGTGATAATATCATAAAGTGAGATATTTGAATGCTCAGTAATGGTCATGCAAACACCAAAAAGGAAGAATACATCCTATAGTTTAGGATCTCTCCATGAAAAATATGATTGAAGAGTCAAAGTGATGTGAATGTGAAATATCATATTAATAAAATTGTGACCATGGTCGCCTATGGATCATAAGTCGCGTAAACTTCCTACAACACTCTTTCATGGGAGATGCTAGCTACAATGCATTTAAATGGTGCGACCCAACAACATTGTTATCTTGTGACCTAACTTGCCCTACAAAATGCGACTGGGCTACCCTATTGATCCCTTAAGTCACAAAGTCGCAAAATCACACCAGGACAGGTTAATTATTTATGCGATCTAGTCTATTATGTGATTATGTGACCTGGCTTTTGTGACCTTTCACAGGTCGCACTCTCCACTTGTGACTTTTCCTCAAGTCGCATTGTGCTTATGTGATATTTCACAAGTTGTGATTTCCTGTGTGATCTTCCACAAGTCACATTCCTAAATGTGATTGGCATTATGAATATAAAAGATGTTGGAACTATGTTTGTTTTGGGATGCCATCGAAGAGGTTATGCTAGTTATAGATGCGTTGGAAATTGTATTAAATAAAGGAGAAATTGAGGCGATCTCTATAAGTCCATAACAACAAAGCAACCTAAAAATCACGCTCTATGAAATATTCCACTTCTTCTATCCACAATAACGCTTCTCAACATTTGATGTGCATTTCAATTGAGCTCAAGGATATGTTTGAAAAGGAAAAGGTCAAAAGAGACTCCTGCATTGTGAAGGCTAAGAATTGGGATGAATTTATGCTTACCCTCAATGGCAAAATGATGATGTATGCCCCTTGGTGTGATGAAGTGTGTGTTGAGGAGGATGTGAAAGTGAAAATGAATGGATAAATGGGGCTAGCTAAGACATTTTGTATACAGTTTGATCAACCGAAACTACTTAAAGGTATTGTTTGCTTTGCATCTCGGGGACCAACCAAGAATTCGACACTTTGGGGAAGAACTTAAAAATGTGACCTACATCAGAAGTGTCACCTATATGAATGTAAATACAAATAATAATGATGTTGTGATAAAGGATAGAATCTTTAAAGGTTGCAATAAAGATCGTGTTGAAATTATGCAATGAAGTGTGACCTATGCTTAATAACGCTTTCATACTATTTTTCAATCTGATATTGACGTTGTTCATGAAAAGAAAGAGACTTGTAAGTTGAAAACATGAAAGGTACTCCAAGGAAATCCGAGAGAGAGCAAAAGTTAAACCAGATGATGTTTATGGCAGTTTAACAAAGAACGATAAAAGGGGAAAATACATATACAATTTCAACCTTAGAATCCAATTCAGAGAATGCAGTTTGGCTATTGTTAATGTTGGAAGTACACCATAATGAGAAGTTTTTGGTATTATTATTACCTTATCTTCTTGCAAACTGAAGACGGTGTAGTGTTTAGTGATTTGGAAGGTTTGTTTGGAAACATAAATAATCCTGCACAGAGAGTTATGGAAGATTTTGTGGGTATCTTTCATTTTGGCATGAAAATTGAGGAGTGGGGATCTACAAGTATTTATTTGTGCTTATCAAAACTACATGAATCATCACCTACATTTCTTGATGGATTCTTCTTAGAGTTGGGGGATCTAGTAAACCCAGATTGAGCAAAACTCTAGAACAGACTCTAACTCCAACCTATGAATACAGTGCACTCCATGAGGGTTACAATATGGAATGACACCTGTACTTCAGCCGACCAGGAGAAAAATTGGGATCTTTGTATTAAACGCAATAACAATGGACAAATGTCATATTTACACCTGATTAATGTTGTTGGCAGTTAACAGGCTCTCTAAATTATCACTATTGGCTTGGTGATTATGCCAATTATTAACTTGGTTGCTGCACAACTAGTGTTGGCCTTTCTTTAGGAGGTCCTAGAAATGTATTCAAGACATCTAGTATACTAAAGGACCTATAGGTGACAATTGAAAAAACAACGATATGCAGTAGTGATTTCCACTTTTGATCCTCCATGTTTTACTTGGCGACATCATGGAAACTTTATGGAAATGCACCCATTCTTGCCTCCTATGATTTTTAAAAAATGATTCAAACAGGAAGTATGATGTCTTTTTCTAAAAGGATGTAGGGTGGTTATAATCTAAAAATACATTAGATTCAAATGAAGATGGACAAAGCTGACTTGAGGAACGCCTAAACTAGAATACTAATTTTTGAACACAGAGGAATATGAGTAGTATTTAGAATTTGCTCTTACTGTTATATGTTGTGATACTGGATATGAACTCTTCTCAAAACATGATCGAAGAAGCTCAAAAGAATCCTGCACAAACCACACAGTATTTTTATAGGGGTCCAAATTAGTATTTTTCTTTCAAACAGTTAGCTATGTTTTTAATATTATTTTTTGTCTACTAATATGTATAACCATTGTAATTTGCTTGCAAGTAGAAGAGAAGGAAAGAGAATGGTATCCTATGTGGAGGGAGCTAGGGTTTCTCACAGAGGCTATGCAACTAGGGTTTCGATAAGCTAGAGAGATGAAACTATATAGGCTTCTAAAAGCAGTTAGCAATATCAAAGGCACAACATATTGATTAGGTGATCACTTTCATGCACATGAGGCATAGTAGCAGGCACATAGTCATTTAATATAGCATGAACCTGTCTCATGACTTTGCAAAAACATTGGTGACAAGTATTCTAGGGTTTCCAAAATCCTCTTTAATCTTCTCATAATTCCTCTTTTTCTCATAGTGTGAATAATTCATATCAGAATGTCAACAATGATGTAAAGTTCAACTGGCCATGTAATAGTCATCAAACATGAAGGAATAGTGAGGAAGTTCATGAGTCAGGAGGGTAGATGAAAGGTCAAAGTAGGTGAACAGTCACCTCACCTCTATAAATATACCCTCAAGCCTCATTTGAGTGGACTTTAGCATGAGATCTAGGACTAGCATTAGATAGTTGATATGTGCTTGAAGAGCTAGAGGCACTCAACTCTTGGCAACTAGTAGGGTGAGTTGTGGTGAGGCTAGGGTTTTGCATTAAATAATGGTATGAGCAGCCCATGTTTCATTGTTTTGCTTTGATTGATTGTAGGAAATGTACTTGTATTTGGAGCAGCATTAATAAGAAGTTGTTTGCTTTTAGTATGGATTCTCTTGCATCTTTATGATCCTTGTACTAGATTTTTTGTATTTCAATCATGTTTGTATGTGTGATTTCATGTGGTCATATGTTAATGAACTCATTCTTAGCTTATGGCTTCCCTGTCCGCTTTGAATATGTGCTCACTTATTATGTGTCATGCTGGTAACTTATTGTGAATTGATTTGCAATTAACCTCTGCCATGTTCCTATTCATGTATATATAATATGGTCAAAGCTCACTGATCCTTCTCATGGTATACTTCTTCTTCTTATTCTTCTTGCTTTCTTGTGTCTTGTTTTACAATTTGTCAATCTTGGGTTGACCTTATTTCCATTATCTAGGCATTTCATTCTTGTCCTCACTCTAACATCTCCTCATTTGACAGACAGGAGCGAAACCAACATGATGCTAGTCGGGCCTACATACTGGATGGGGCTCCTATCCCAAACAATGTGAGGTCTAATTAGGACTTCACACTGGGGAGACCCGCTAGCTATTGGCAGTACATTCAAGCCCACCAATATATTTTAGCACTAGAAGGAGGGACAGATGACAAGTTGAGCCCATGGAGCCTCCATATTAACACCATATCTTGAAATGGCCCCTTCCCAAATCTAAATTATGGGTTGTTTTACTAAAAGTCTTAATCTTTTGGTGCCCACAAAAATAGTTTATCACTTGTCGTAGTTTAAGTTTAAAGGCAAGGGTCGAACAATTGTATTGGGACACGTGTCAAGATATCTGTTTATGCCATTCTAATGGAATACATGGTAAAGATGTTATTTCCATATTGTTCACCCTCACACTTGAATGTTGTGTCAAGAAATGGTGTCACATGTTACCAGCCACTTCTACCCATTCGTTCGAGCAACTCATAAAGGAGATTCAACAAGCTTTCGACAGGTACGATTGTTAATATCTATTTAAAAGGATAAATTAACTTAGAATGAAACCCAAAGAATCAATAGAGGGTTTTTTGATAGGTTTGTTCATCTTTGTTATGAACTTCTTAAAAGAGACATGGACTGAATGTATTTGAGTAAGAAATTTTGACAATTGGATTGTCTTTCTTTGCAAAAATTTGAATCTGAAATGAACCCTAATTATGGTGGTAGTTTTGGTACTTTGCAAGTTACAAATATTATCCCTGATTTTGTCTTAAGAATTTATGTGAGTCGGGAAAAGTCTCAAGCCTCTACGGAGGAAATTACTTCCCATAAAATTCCACATCCTCCTTAAGTTTCATTTCCTAATGACATTTTTGTCATTACTAATATAGGTGATCAACAACGTTTATAAGGTAAGGAACCAAGTTGTCTTGCTTCTGAAGCTCTCATACATTCTGGTGAAATGGGATAGCCTGAGACTCAAGTTGATAAAACACCTCTCCCTGTTGATGAGACCCAACTTGAGCTCATGAGACATCTGTTGGATTCTATTCCTAAATATCTTCATGACATGATACCTAATACACCTATTTGCAATGACCTAGTTCCTCTCTTAGAAAATATTGAAACTCTAATCAACTCCACGGAACATAGCATGCATGTTGATTCAGTGCTTGCTCAAGATGACATTAACCTGCTAGATTTGATTTTTGGATCTAATTTAATTGGATCCGAGACCTCTTCACCCGAGCCTTTTCATTCATTGTACCCTGATTAGTTTGATGGGTCTACTACTCCAACGATTTCATTAACCCCTTAAGATCTTCATCCTGCTAGTTTAGATTGTGATTAGGTACATAGTGGTGTTCTCTCACATTCATAAGATGAAAATATTGAATCCCTTGTTCATGACCTTTTCAATATGAAACCCTCAATAGGTGAAGAAGAATATTCTACACCTCCAAAGGTTCAAGGAATTCCTCAGATTGATTTGTCTACATCTTTAATCATTCTAGAGTCCCATGTATCAGATGCCCATTCTGATCAAATTACTAGCTTAGTGATCGTCCTCTTTTTGAAAACATATTCATTGATACCCCTAATGTTCGTCATTCATGCCCATGTGTCTATCTTACGAAGCTACCGAAATTTGATGATCAACCTTCTAAAGGTTCAAGGGCTCTTTAGGAAGTTGAGGCACTTCAATTTCTACTGATGCTCATGTCTGGTTCTCACGATCTTAACGATATCCCTAAACTAGGTCAAATTAGGGTTTCCTCGCATGATTCCCCTCTCAGCACCATCTCGCCAAATCAAAGTTCATTTTTCAAAGACTTTGAGATGCATAACTCCCTATAATTTGATTTGTTTTCGAAGTGAGTACACTAGCCATTGTTTCAAATACTTCTTATTCTTGCCTAGATTAGGCATAAGTTGGTGTTGTCATACATTATGTGCGAGGGAAGAAATCACATGACTCATCACTTTTTTGAGACTAATCTGGTTGATTCATATTCATCTTGGAAATAAAAAGAATATGATATTTTGAGCTTCCAAACTGTTTGTATTCAAACATCTGATCAAACCAATGATATACCAACAATGATTTTGATGACATAGTTGATGATGATCGTGTGCATTCTTCTATTGACCTTACAAAACCAATGATATTCAATTATATACCATTTGAAGGTTCAGAGGTTTTTCAGGACCATGAGGCACTTTAGCTTCCACTAATGGTTATGTCAGGGCCTCGTGCCCTTAACAAAATCCATGAACAGTATCAAATTAGGTTTTCCAATGAATGCTCATTCTTGAGAACTTTTTGAGTCATTTTGAATTTCATGATTGGGTTGTTGAGTATCTTGAACACCCTTATCTAGTGAATTCCTCTACGAGGAAGCCACGTCTCGTCTCCCTTATGCTTGGTTTAGGTTTAAACACAAATGAATGCATATCATGGACAGGTCATTTCGATTTTTGAGTTTTTCATTTTTTTTACCGGGATGGAGTTGCAGGTTGGCTTAAATAGTCTTTTTTAGAACACTTTCCTGCCAACAAGCATGACCCTCTTTCTTTTTGTGCATGTTTTCCAGGTAAGCACTTTTTTTTTGGCACAATACTTCAAATTGGTTTTAATCGTTGATATCTTTGTTGTTGCAGGTTGAGAGTTGTTGCGATGGTTACATTGGAAGTTTGATTTCATATGATCCGATGTCCTTTGGTTAAATTAGGGCTTTAGGTTTGGGCTAATTAGGGTTTAGGATTTTCTTATTAGTTTGCTAATTATGGTTTTAGCTTTAGTTTTATTAGGATTTGTTTTTAAGCCTTTAAGTTTACACTGTTTAGGGTTTAGATATTCTTTGTTGTGTTTTCTTTATCACAAGTAGTTAGTTTGTTGCATGACGTCTTTTTTGCATTTATCACCCATTCATCTTCCTACATTTCTCTTCACCTCATTTCATATCTATTTTACTGTTGTTAGTTAATTTTTCATTGCACCGCACTGTTTTCATGTATCGCATGAAGTTTTGACTGCTACATTACATCATGCATTTGCTTTTCTTCTTGCATAACATTTTGCTTGTTATGTTTCATGGTACTACATGAGTCCTCATAAGATGTGTTATATGCATGCTCCCTACTAAACATGTACATCATAAAGAGTTCCCCTTATGCTAAAACATTAGGATGACTTCTTCATCCTCCTTGCACTTGTTGAAACACTAAAAGAGCTTCTTTGGTCACTTTATCTTAATACTGAAACCCTAATTCCTTAGTTCGAGTGGCTGTGGTGGCTACTCCAAGAGGCATCCTCTCATAAAACTAATTATCAAAACTACTTTCCAAACATATTGCATATGATTCTAACTCGTTAACAAGGAAAATACGAACATGTGCTCATAGGGAACCCTAATTATTTCATATGGCCTACATTTGTAACTTGAAACCTGTATCTGGAATGGTCCTAAATGTTTCATGATATATTTTAACTGCCCACATGTCAGTCAAAGACAATATGTAGAAGCATAGCATGATGGTAAGCCTAAATCATAAAATCTTTTAGTTTATGTCAAACAAGAAACAACCTCTCTTTCCCATAAAATAAGTCAGAATCCCTCATCAAAGGAACTTAGCTCAAGTGGAATGGTTCACGATTTGTATTCCAAGTAGCATGGGTCATGTTGGCCCTTGTGGCATTTATGAAAAATTCGTTCTACCAGATGGAATAGTGGCAGTAGTTTTTACAAAGTTATCGATTATTCCTAGTTGAATGTACTCATTATTGTTTACAAAAAAAAAAAAAAAAAATGGGATCCCTCATCCACCCTAGCGTAATAAAATCCTACTAAATGATGCCAATGTGCATGTAAAAGAAAATTATTTCAATAAAGGGTACAAGATTGAGAAAGGCTTCTTCCAAAGAGAGGTGATGCAAACAACTTAGTTGATGTATTGAATAGGCCTTATGGCAGTGAAGCAATACTTTTGAAATTTTAAGTAACTCCATCGGAGTACTAAACAGACCTACTTATAATGGAGCAACACCAGAAACTCAGTTTAAAATACAATAAGGCTTTTTCCATGTTCTCTGCATCATCATCAAAGGCTTATGTGTGTGAGCTCTTGTTATAATATGTAAAGACTAAGATAACCTAGTTGGGGGTAAGGGGAAGGGCATATTTATAGAAGGTCTGATAACTCAAGGAGTACCCACAAAGTTCATTCAATACTTCCTTACATCATTTACAAGACTCAATCTGTTGTAGGGATGTAGGCTGAGATGTTGGATTCTACCAACGATTTGCCAATTGTTGTAGTTACTACAACACCCAACCAAATTTTTGGCCTATTACCATATTTTTGGGTCCCCCCTCTGCTTTTCCAAGTTCGTAAGGGTATGCTTATGACTTTGAATAAGTAAAATATTGCATTTAAATGGTTGTTCTCAGACTCTATTGGTTCTTGTGCTTTGGTGATGCATATGGAATTTACTGCTAATGTTCTATCTCAGATATTGGTCTTATTAATGCATTATGGTTTGGGGGTTTTGTTTCTCTAATGATGCATTCTAAGTCTCATGTGACTGTAGTGGGGCAAAGGTACCCTTCCTTTACAACCATGACTTCATTCTATTTGCATTAGAATTTGCAAAACACCAATTTTCGCATGCACCTTTCAAACCCTAGTTTGTCATAATGAAAGTCCCATTCATGTTTTAACTTAATCCATATGCCTCTAGAGGTGCATCCTCAACAACATTAAATCACACTTGCATCATGATAAGAATTTATCCGCATGACAACTCCACCTTAATCATTAAGTTAATTCACATGTTCGAGGTCTAAACGGGCTTGTGGAAATGTTTGTTTATGAGAGCAAGGTTGAGCCTTTAAAAGTTCACTATTGCATGGCATATCACTCTTCTGAGAAGGCATTTGAAAATCTGAGCCGTGTTTCATTTTCAAAGTCATTTGAGAATATTTCTTGAGTTGTTACAAAATTTGTTTGAGGTTAACTTGCTTTGGTTCTTACACATCACACATTGAAAGATGGCCATCTAAGTTGTTATATTTATATTCACCTTTACATCGCTCATGTAGGCCCTAGAAGAACTGCATCCTAGCTTAGACATTTGTTTTCAAATAAGAGAGGTAATAGACCCTAATGCCTTAAGTTGTCAAATATTTATTAATTACATAAAAATTAGGATTGCATTGTAGATTCTTATTCTCTTCTTGCATGGTGTGCAAGTCTTTTCTCTTGATCACCAAACGTTGGGCCTTTTAAAAGGGAAAACTAAAAGAAGAAATAAGCATTTTCTTCAAAAATAATATATATATATATATTATTATATATTATATATATATATATTCCTTGGCATCAAATATATTACGAAGGGAAGAACTGGAAATCTAGGTCAAGGATTTTAATGCATAATCTGTGTGAGGATAACTCATTGAGCATGCATAAAACAATATATATTATGAATCCATTGTAAATGAATACAACCAATGGTGTCACACTACCAAGTTTGACAACTATCGCGATTAAAATCCACTCACTAATAGCGCAAATGTGGAAATTGTAAGGTAGCACATGCATTGTATATTTATTGATATGTTGGGGAACACACAAGCACGTGTGGCATTAGGAGAATACAATGAGTACCACTTGGGAAGGGAATGGATCGGTCATTTGGAGTGGAGGATGAGTGTAACAAAATGAGGGGCATGTTAAATGAGCAACATCAAATTAGAATGGTTCTCAACGTGAAGGACATAAATATAATGCAAACCTATGTACTATAACAATTGCTTGGACAATGTAAAATCTTTCTCTTGAAAGAATGTTGAAGGATACACACAACATAAATGAGGTGATGGAGAAATTAACACAATAGTTATCATTGCATAGGGCATCTACTTGTGCAAAATCGCACCATACCAAGTGGGCATTACATGTAATGCACAAGTAGATGTGTGAAAGACCATTGTACATAATGTAGGAATAGTGCACACATACAATTATAGTGATAGGGACAAGTATGCAGTTAGATATGCGTTAGCATTGGACCCAAGTAGATTCAACACAAGCTACTCATTAAGTACATCATACAATTAACCAGAGGTTAGTATAAGTGAACATGTTTTGGGAGCACGATAATATCATAAAATGAGTTATTCGAATGTTTAGTAATGGTCATGAAAAATCCATAAAGGAAGAATGCATCCTACAGTTTAGGATCTCTCCATGAAGAATAGGATTCAAGATTTAAAGTGATGTGAATGTGACCTGTCATATTGACAAAAATGCGATAATAGTTGGCTATGGGTTCCAAGTAGCAGAAACATCCTACAACGCTCTATCATTGGAGATGTGACCTATGATGCATTTACAAAGTGTGACCCAGCGAAACAACAACCATGCTATCTTGTTATCTATCTTCCCCTCCAAAATGTGACTAGGTTATCCTATTGATCCCTTAAGTCGCAAAGTCACAAAACAGCACCAGGAAAGGTTAAAGTTCTATGCGATATAATCTATTATGTGCCCTGGCTTATGTGACCTTTAACAAGTCACACTCTCCACTTATGACTTTTCCTCTACTCACGTTGTGCTTCTACAACCTTTCACAAGTCATGATTCCTTGTGCAATCTTATGATTCCTTGTGAGATCTTCCACCATATGCATTTCCAAATGCAACTAGCATGATGAATATAAAAGATGTTGGAACTACGCCTGTTTTGGGATTCCATCGAAGAGGTTTCACTAGTTATAGATCTGTTGGCAATTATATTTAATAAAGGAGCAATTGAGTCAATCTCTATAAGTCGATAGCAACAAAGCAACCTGAAAAGCATGCTCTAGGCAATATTCCAATTCTTCCATCCACAGTAATGCTCCTTCTCGACATTTGATGTGAATTTTGAATGAGCTCAAGGATATGTTTGAAAAGGCAAAAGTTGAAAGGGACTCGTGCATTGTGAAGGTTAAGAACCAGGATGAATTTAAGCATACCCTCAATAACAAAATGATGAGGCCTATCCCTTGGGGTGATGAAGTGTATGTTGAGGAAGATGTGAAAATGAAAACAAAAGGAGAAATGGGCCCAGTAAGACTTTGTGTATACATTTTGATCAACTGAAACTGCCTGAATGCACTGATTGCTTTGCATCTAGGGAACCAACCAAGAAATGGGAACTTTGGGGAAGAACTTAAAAATGTGACCCGCATCAAAAGTGTGACATATATGAATGTAAATACAAATAATAGCTATGCTGCAATAGAGCAGGGAATCTTTAAAGGTTGTAGTAAAGATCATCTTGGAATTATGATATGAAGTGTGACCTATATGATTAATAAAGATTTCACTTTGTTATTGAATCTAATAATGACATTGTTCATGACATGAAAGAGAATTGCAAGTTGAAAACATGAAAGTACTCCAAGGAAATTCGAGAGAGAGCAAAATTTGAACCAAATGATGTTTATGGAAATTTAACAAAGAATGATAAAAGGGGAAAACACATATATGGCTTCAACCTTAGAATCCAATTCAAAGAATGCAATTTGGCTATTGTTAATATTGGCAACACACCATAATGAGAAGTTTTGGGAATTATTATTACCTTATCTCTGTGCAAATTGAAGATGGTGTAGTGTTTAGTGATTTGGAAGGTTTGTTTGGTAACATTAATAATCTTACGCAGAGAAATATGGAAGATTTTGTGGGTATCTTTCATTTTGGCATGAAAATTAAGGAGTAGGGATCTACAAGTATTGATCCATGCTTATCAAATCTACATGAATCATCACCTACATTTCTTGATGGATCCTTCTTAGAGCCTAGGGATATAGCAAACCCATATTCAGCTAAACTCTAGAACAAACTCAGACTCCACCCCATGAATACAATGCACTCCATGAGGCTTACAACAAGGAATGACACCCATATTTCAGCCCACTACGAGAAAATTTTGGATCTCTGTATTCAACGCAATAATGGATAAATGTCATATTTACACCTAATTAATGTTGTTGGCAGTTCACGGACTCTCTAAATTATCACTAGTAGGTTGGTGATTATGACATTCATTAACTTGGTTGTTGCACAACCAATGTTGGCCTTTCGTTCAAAGGAACTAGCAAGGTATTCAAGACATCTAATATATTGAAGCCCATGTAGATGACAATTGAAAATCCAACGATGTGCAATGTGATGTCCACTTTTGATCCTCCATGTTTTACTCAGCGATATCATGGAAACTTTATGGAAAAACACTCATTCTTTCCCCCTGTAATTTACAAAAAAAAAAAAAAAAACTCCAAAGAGGTGTCTTTTGCTAAAATAATGTAGGGTGGCTATAATCTAGAAATACATTAGAGTCAAATGGAGATGGATAAGACAAACTTGAGGAATGCCTAAACTAGAAGATTTATGTCTGAACAAGGAGGCATATGAGTAGTCTTTGGAATCTTCTCTTACTGTTATATGTTGTGATGTTGGCTACGAACTCTTCTCAAAACATGATCGAAAATGCCCAAAAGGATCCTGCATAAACCACATCCATTGACTATATTATGGCACATAAAGGGACAGTACAAGGGTCCAAATTAGTATTTTTATTTCAATCATTTGGTTATGTTTTTAATATTATTATTTTTTTACATAAATGTATAATCATTGTAATTTGCTTGAAGGTAGAAGAGAAGGAACAAGAATGGTAACCTATTTGGAGGAAGCTAGGTTTTCTCACAAAGGCTATGCAACTAGGGTTTCGAAAAGCTAGAAAGTCGAATCCATATATGGTTCTAGAACCAATTAGAAATACCAAAGGCACAACATCTTGATTGGGTGATCGCTTTCATGCATATGAGGCACAATAGCAGGCACAAAGTCATTCAATATGATGGAACCTTGTCTCGTGACTTTGTAATGACATTGGCGACAAGTATTATAGGGTTTCCAAAATCCTCTCTAAGCTTATCATAATTCCTCTTATCTGATAGTGTGAATACTGCTAATCATAATGTCAACATTGATATAAAAGTCAATTGGGCATGTAATAGTCATTAGACATGAAGGAGTAGTGAGGAAGTTTAAGAGTCAAGAGGGTAGATGAAAGGTCACGGTAGGTGAACAGTTACCTAATCTCTATAAATATACCCTCAAGCCTCATTTGAGTGGACTTTAGCACGAAAGCTAGGACTAGCATTAGATAGTTGATTTGTGCTTGAAGAGCTAGAGGCACTCAACTCTTGGAAATTAGTAGGGTGAGTAGTGGTGAGGCTAGGGTTTTGCATTAGATAATGGTATGAGCAGCCTATGTTCTATTGTTGGAATTTCATGGATTGTGGAACATGTACTTATATTTATGACAACATTAATAAGAAGTTATTTTCTTTCAATATGGATTCCCATGCATCTTTATGATCCTTGTACTCGCTTTCTTGTATTTCCATCATGTTTGTATGTGTGCTTTCATGTGGGAATATGTTAATGAAATCATTCTTAGCTTATGGCTTTCATGTCCACTTTGAATATGTGCTTACTTATTGCACGCTATGTCGGTAACTTATTGTGATTTGATTTGCAACTATCCTCTGGCATGTTCCTATTCATGTAAGTTTGAGATGGTTTTAGCTCATTGATCCTTCTCATAACATACTTCTTCTTGTTGTTGCTTTCCTGTATCTCGTTCTGCATTTTGTCAATCTTAGGTTCACCTTATTTCCATTGTTCATGCATTTCATTCTTATCCTCATTCTAACATCTCATCATTTGATAGCCAGGTACGAAACCAACATGATGGCAGTTGGGCCTACATACCGGTGTTATTGGGAAATCTAGTGTCCATGCAGAGATGCTAGTCCCACTAAGATGGGTAGCTATCTTAGAAACAAACAAACTAAAGTTACTTTCGTTTTCCTTTATGAGAAGTAGATGGGAGAAAAGCAGAGAGTACCAACCTCAATCTTTCACTTGGTTCCTTGCTTGTTCCTTCTCCCCTCTGACCAATCTTTGACGCTCCTTCCTTGATTACCCCGCTTCAAAGAGTACCTGTAAAGTCAAAGCAGCATAATACCTTCAAAGTATAGAGATCTACAATCATAAAAAATATAGGACCAGATATATATTGACCACACAAATGCATATATCATCAAACATACAAAAATGTGGAGGAAAACTTGAATAACTTTATTGATATAAAGATTGGAAGAGAGGATTACAACCAATTGATCTGACCCAACATCATCCTCCCAGCATGAAAGCCCTTCTTCACCTCATGAAAAGCTTAGATCACCCAACACTATGATGTTCCACCAAGAAACCAACAGCACCTCCTTGCAAGATACAAAATTCCAACCTCCGGATCTTTGGGATGAGGGATCCATATATAGATGTTTGTAGGGGGGTGAGTCAACTTCTGGGATTTTGATTAGTGTCCTCTCTCTAATATTTCTTGGTTCCACTTGGAGATTCATGATCTCTTACTCATCCCTGGGCGAATTCAGAGGGGCAAGTGTCACAGGAGAAGTTTCTGGAATATTCCATGATCATCCACCTTGCAAACTGTCTCTGCCATTTGTCTACTATCTCCCATCGCACCCTACATAAGGGTTTTTCAGTATGCATCACACTTTTTTCATGTGGCAGGTGAGATGCATCGCACCCTTAGCATTGAGCAGTCTGTATGGTCCAGTTTTGACCAGTTCTAAGCAGTTTTCCATGGAGAACTTCTGGGAGATTATGTAATCAAATGACCTTGTTCCTTTAGGGTGTGAAACAACTCTTTTAGGGACTCAGAAGCCCTTGGTTTATGGACATATATGATTGGAGTTGCAGTGCCCAAATATGTCTATAACAACCAGATGGGGCTCCTATCCCAAACATTGTGAGGTTTGATTGAGACTTCACACCAGGGATACCTCCTAGTTGTTGGCAATACATTCCATCCCATCAACAAAATTATTATCCTTCAACTACCTCTTTGTATACCTTTGGATTCTTATCTTTAGTCTCTACTATGAATTGTTTTATTTATTTACATCCAAGAATGTGGGGGCAATTATACTCCCCAACTTGGTCCCATGCAGTTGAATTTGTGACATAACCTAAATCTACATTGTGTTGTTTGTGGGATTCACCATTACACCCTCTCATGTCACGTATTTCTTAATGTCACTTGATTACAAACCCCATTGTCTAGTCTAGTTTACCCTTTTAGATAGATTTAGTGTGGGCTTCCATTCAATCATGTTAAAGGACCCTTTTATATTATTTGTGTTTTTTTATGTTTTTTCTTTAAGAATTTTTTATGGCCTAGGTTTTATTTGAATGTGTGTATGACACTATTAATGGTGTCATCTCTCACACATCATGGATGGTACCCCATTAGGTATATTTTATACATAGTCATTTAGGTATAGGCTTTCCCTCTACTACCCTTGCATTTTATCTTTTACCACCCTTTGAATTTTCTAGATATTCCACACTATCTTGACTAGTGGCTTACCTTGCCCATATTTTCATTTACACTTACTCGATGACCACATTGGTTGTTGTGGATTAGCATTGAATTGCATATTGGCACCCATGCCATTCTCTTCCCTTTAGGGTTGTGAGTCCATGTGGTTCAAATCTCGAAGTTTAGCTTCAAACTCATTATCACCATGCTTACTAGCTACATTCACTAAGCTCTTGAGAGGTTTACTTACATTGTCATTCTTTTCTAAATTTTATTGCATGTCAATATCCCTCCACCTCTCCATGCAACAAAGACCATTTGTGATATTATTCTACCATTCATCTATCCTCATGAAGATTACCATCAGTGCCCAAAACCCAATTTCTTTAACTTACCATAATTCTCTCGTGATTGGATCATGTGGTCATCTTTGGGTAGCTAATCTGCTTGCTTACACCTCTATCCCAACTCATTTATTCTTTTGGAAACTATAAAAGTGTTCCTAGTGCATTTGAATTGTATATGATCTATTTTGGTAGTATCTCTAGGTGCCTTTTTCCAAAGCATCCTACAACAAGTCACCCTTGGAGTCTTAAAGTTTCACTTGTAATCCAAGATCGATCTTGGTCATAGATCTCATTGAGCTCCACTCATTTCAATTTTTCTTTCTTAGTCATCAATTGTATCCATCCTCCTAGTTGACCTCATTTTCCTATTTCCCATTGTCAACTATTATCCTTTGAGTTATCTATTTATTACACTGGCAAATTTTCCATTATTATTTAAACAAGGGAAGTATTAGGCCCATTGACTCTTTACTCATCCATTACTATCTTTTCCCCAGTCAGTTCCATTTATTATCCTTGTATCACACCTCATGTTAGCCTATAAATTTTTCCTTATACTTTGTTTCTAGTAAACTTTCCTTGATTAACTTCAAATAATTAGTCTAGGGGATTAGTCTATAGACATTATGTACCTTGGTCCCATTTTCCTCATTGATGGGTCATATTGATATCAACAAGAAGAACCATCATTACTACCTAACTTAGTTGGTTTTGACATGTTTAACTCCAGCTCATCGCCACATCATTAAAAATCATACAATATGAATTAGTTCCAGTACCTTAATTTTGTTGAACACCATGGACATGTATGACTCTTTTTAGCTAGCTTTGAGTCTATTTGGGAATCCCTTGTTAGATTTCTCCCTATGTTTTTTGGGATGCTTTAGCAATATCATGTAGCATCAATTACAATTCTCTATTGTAGGTTTTAACCCCATACAGAAATTACCTGCATACGAATTCTAGAACACATAAAATAAAAAATGCGAGAGAATAACACATAAAACACATACACATAGATTTTCCCTTGGATCCCAAAACCGGGACTACCAGCTTGATTTTTCATTATATTCATTTCAATGTTACAATACATATTTATACATGTCGAAGCATCCAATACCATGGACCGAAAACCATCGCGTCCAAAACCATGGACTGAAAACCATCATGTCCAAAACCATGTGCAAAAAACATGCACAAAACCATAGGTAGGTCCGCCCAACCTAATATAGGGTCCAAAACCAAAATTTTCTGGGGCGCTAGAGTGGGGTTACGTACACCCCTCAAACCCCCTGTGACTCCCCCTACTACGCAATCGGTGCAACAAAGGGGGGGCTCCTCCCCCCTTCTAACCCCTCGGTTAACTACTTGGGCTACTCATGGAAAGAATATAACACAACCCAACATTCTCCCACTTGTTGTTTTCTTTCCAAAGGGGGGCACAAGAGAGCTTAGTCATTTATCCAGCCCTGCAATGCCCATTGTTTCTCTACACCAAGAGAGCTTCTCAGAGCTCACAGATTTTGTCAATGCATCTACAGTATTCTTCAAAGTGTCCACCTTTACCAGCAACGCCTTTTTGTCTTCTATCATATCCCTCACAAAGTGATGCTGAACATCAACGTGCTTTGCCTTTGAATGATATGTAGGGTTCTTTGCCAAGAACATTGCACTTTGGCTTTCATAGTCTATCCTTATAGCTCCCTGTACTAACCCCATACTTGATCACAATCTCTACAACCAAACTACTTCCTTTCTTGCACGAGTGGTTTCCATGTATTCTCCCTCTATAGTTGATAGTGCCACTACAGATTGTTTCTTACTCATCCAACTAACTGCACCTCCAAATATGTTAAACACATACCCACTTGTAGATCTTCTCTAATCCAGATCTCTAGCCTAGTCTGCATCAACAAAGCCACGAATATC
>APFE031226540.1:0-28081 GCA_000404065.3 Pinus taeda
ATATTAAATAAATACCTATTGTGATTGAATAATGGAATAATACAAGGATTTAACCTAGTTTTGGGATCATCTTCTATGTTCTCCTTCAAAATTTATACATTTTTTATAGTTTCATCAAGCAATTATAAATTATGATGTTAGAAAATTATTGATTTTAGGAATTGGGTCTATATACGATCACTGTTTAAATGCATGGCCAAGCATTTTTCCGTTTTCAAACCAATGGTGACATTCAAGATCCCTATCACTATCACATCACTCAAATAATTATATCAATATTTAATTAATGATGCATTGACTCAAAATCAAAAGTGGCAAATGAATATATCATAAAATTTATGCATGCTTTGGATGAAGTGAGAAAACAAAGGAAACAAGAGATTACCTCATGATAAGTTGGGAAAAGATTTGAAGTAGTAGTATAACTAGGTATAGGAAATTACCTTAGGATTAGTTTGAGAAGGTTCATGGATATTGGATCAAATTAATCTAGATGGTGTGAAGATTTTGATTTAATGTATAAAGATCAAGTGATTTTCTATTTTTCTTGGAATTTTCATGATTATATTTTTTGTAAGATGTTGATGTTTTGTCATTTAAATTATATTTTTGAATGTAGAGATATATTAAGCATATTGAAGAACTCTATGACATAGATTTATAAACTTAAAATTATATTTATCCAAATTTCTATCTTGACTTAACCCAATATTCTCTTAAAAATGTGTTATCAAAAGACTAAATAAGTCACCTAGTTAAAGTACTACAAACATAAATATGATATTGTATCATCACAAAATCGAAGGAATTTAATAAATTTGATATTGTGTCATCACAAAATGGAAGAAATTTAATGTGTGAACAAAACATTTAGTGAAGGCTTAGTTGTGCAAAAGATCATTGTTTAGACAAATTTGTCGGAATGCTAGGTACCAGGAGAGGTTGTTTCTAATTGGCTAGATTGCTGGCAAATTGAAAGAGGAAAACAACTAGAGATATCTAATTCAGATCAACTACAAATATATAATTCATTCAAATTATCTTGAACTCAAGTGAAGGTTGAAATTATTTACTAATTTATATTTATGTTCATTCCACATATACAAATATTTCTAATTCAACTCATCTTCAACTCACCCAAGTGTGAAAGTAATGTTTAATTTATCTTTATATTCATTTTTCGAAATTTAACATTTATTTATCCTTGTTATAAGGAAATCTTATTAAAGTTATAATTCATGTTTATTTATTTGCGTGTTAACTATAATTTTTAAGGAAGCATATAAATAGACCCATGTATGGAATATAAAAAATGATAGACCCAATTTTATTCTAGTAAATTTAATATCTATGTTGCATTCTTAAAATTTACGTAATAAAATTGTAATACATTCTATTAGATTATCTATTTATATTCTTCTTTAAAAATGAGAGCTAACAAAAGAAAAAAATATTAAATTGAAAATGGTAGACCCGTTTTTTATTTAATGTAGTTGATTACAGTCGTAAGGCTTTGGGTAAGGGACAAAACATATCATGAGGGACTATATTATGCAAAAAAAAAACTTTGTAACAAAACTATTAGGCCTTGGGTAACGGTCAAAATATATGGTGAGGAGCATTGGTTTTACTTTCATAATGGAGTATTGGCTTTAGAGCAAATCCATAATGCTCTTATGGATGATGATGATCTTATTGAAATGTCACCCCCATCCATTTCCATGGCCCCCATGTCTAGGACTTCATCTCTAGTCGTAGGGGCTCTATCTTTAGTTCTGCAAACATCTTCTTGTACATAGTTTTGTCCCACTCTGGATCCCCTACTACTTTATCTGTCATAGATGATAGGTTGATAGTATTTAACAACTACTTCAATTTGTTTTTTTGGACCTTTTGGTCTTCATACTTTGGTGTGATGATGGCTTGTTTTGTAAACATAACCATTGGGTCATGTTATTATTCACAATTGTTGGATGACATATTTCATTCCATAAGGTAATGTTTACTTTCTATTATATGACCTAAAATTTGTATGTTTATTTGTAATTGTTAGAAGCTACCCTACCACTACGTGGAGGCTGGCACAGTAGTTGTATTGATTCAAAAAGGAAGAATAGTAGATAGAATCATGGATCTTACAATAATAGCTGATAGATTTAAAATTCATGTTGTTTATGAACTCGATGGATTACTTTCTTGAAAATTGATTAGCACATAATTGTTAAGAGAATAGCATATTTAGAGATAAACCTTTTATGTGATTGGAAATGTGTTGTATTCAAGCATAAAGGATAAGGTATGAGATTAATGAAAACTTGATTTGAGTTCTTATTTTACAACAATATGTGCTTGTGATATTTTTTAGGGAGAAATTGAAGAAGAGTGAGATCACATTTTTGATGAATTGGTATTGTTGCATGTTTTATAAACCTAATATGATTGTCCTGTATGTGGAATGGAAGAGATTTGTTGGATTTACAATTTTTTGTTGAGATAACACTATTTGTATGAGTAGTTAGTAATCCTGCAAAAAGTTGTGATATTTTGAGAGGGTAGTAATTCTTCTTAGAAAAAGGAGAAATAAAAATGGAAATGAAGCTTAGCTTTAGGCAAGAAATTCCATTATGATAGTGTAAATCTTACGTAAAATGAACATTATTATTCATAGTGTGAGAAATGTATGGTTTTCATAGCTTTTCTTTAGGTTTTCTTATATGTATTAATGTTAATAAATAAGGCATGAAGTAAAATATAGTTATTGAATAGAAATCATGAGTAATTGGGAAATGGGTGTTGATAAAACATTATAGATAACCTACTTTATGAGTTTTCTTGGATTGGAATATTTGAAATTGATATGTTGGAATCAAATTTGATGCAGGGGGATACAGCTTAGCAATTTCATTATGTTTTAGTTGACTTACGGGGTCTTGTGTTTTCAAGGAAGTTGGATTCCTATGTATGTAATCATTAATTTTTTGAGTGATTAGAATAGGAATTAATTAGATATTGTGAGGATATTTTTAAATGCTCTTGAATGTAGGAGAACATGAGTGATTAGTTGGAATCGAGAGAGTTTTAAAATGAATTGTAACTCTTATTGGTCTCATGATTCGAGGAACTAGAGAGGATTCTTAGGGATTAACTGGAGTTAAAAGTGGACTTAGAGGATATTCAGGATTTAGTTAAGCAGATTAAGGATCTGAACCAAAATTAGTTAAATAGAATCTTTTGTATAAATGTAAGCCAAAAAGGCATAGAGATTTAGTTAGTTAGAGTGAGGTTAGATAGGTTTAACTGTAAGCCTATGAGTAAGAAAGAAAGGCCACTGATATAGAAGATCAGGCCAAAGAAGAAATTCCTGTGTAAATGTTTGTTTATTATTATAGATTACTTGATTATGAGTTTGTGTGATGTGTATTTGAATTATAAGTTGTGTGTGAACTTGAGTAATTCTACATAACATAGGTTTTAGGCATACAAAACCAAAGAACAGGTACAAAGAGGAGTGTTATGGCTTTACATTCAGATAGTATAGGAGGAAGCCTTTAATGTTACAGTAAAGGTGAAGAAGGCATAAAGGTGTGAGGAGAGATTGAGATTGGAATAAGAGAAAACCTGTAAGGTAGGAGCAAATACACAGGGAGAAAGTTGAACAAATGAGCTATTACATAGTAAGAGGAAAAAGAATGTAGGAGCAAAGCACAACCATTGGATAATTAGATCAACAAACGATAGCAAGGGAGATAGATGACTAATATTAAGTCACACAGAATAAGTCAAGAAGATGGAGGGTGGAGATTAAACCCATGTGCTAGAAAAGGATGAATTGGTCTCCCAAAGGGTAAGAAGTTTCTCACGTGGCCTAAAGGTAGTAAATGGTATTTCAGAATTCTACGCGATTAGCCTTAGTACTGACATGTAGCACACGGAGGAAAGAGAAAACCACTTTTCTCGCATGCCTTCATTCTGATATCTCTCATGCTTAATTCTGCACGATATTGCGTGATAACCGTTGGATCAAGTGGAAATGATCAACGGTGTAGATTATCCAAGCTGGTTGGCGATCGAGTGAAGTGACAGCCATTGGATTAGGTGGATAAAATCAACAGTGGAGATCATATGTGATAGTTAATGATCGGGTGAGACGATAATTGTCAAAAGAAGAATGAGATCGACGGTAGGGGTTAAACGCGCTAAAGATAACATCGATATATGTGCGAAGATTCTAAGGAAGGTGGAAAGGTAAAGGTTTAAATGTGTTCTATGAGTTATTTCTATTATATAAGAATTATAATAGAAATAGGCGGAATTAATGTTTTATGGGTTAAGATTGAGTTTTAACCAAACTCTGAAGACCATGGTATGGTTGACATGCGCGAGTAATAAAATTGACTAAAAGGTTGAGTTATAAGGGTTAAGAGAGAAATAAATATATTTCCGCTTAAAGAATTAGACTTTGATAGAGTGGGTTTTCATCAGATGTTGTATTTCCACATAGATTTTAATTAAGGATCCTTAACCTTAATTAATTGAAGGTTTTACTAAGTATGGAATCTTTGGAATTCCCGAGACACACATAGTGTGACATGCAATTGTATTTGCATACTGTGGATATATGTAGCTTAGGCTGCATCATTATGGTGTTTGCAGCTTAGGCTGACATCATTTGGTATCAGATAAGAATAAGGAAAATACGTGTATAAGAATTCTTTGAGAGAACTCTGTTTTAAGTGTTATGTTTTCAAGTTATGTATGCAGGCAAGAGGAGATAAGATTTTAAATATGACAAACCATAGGCACATAGAGATAAAGTGTAATAGGATTTGTAGATGTAAAGGAAACAGAGAACAATCCATTTAAAGTGCAGGTGAATGGTAGAAAAATATCATGCAGATGTCTTGAAGGTGAGAAGATTGCAGCACCTAAAGCATGAAGTTCTCATATGGTTCCATAGAAAAGAACCAGAGAGATGCCAAAAGACTGAGCTCAGAGGAGAGAAGATTAGTTAGGCATGTTTAGCAAGAACGAAACTTATTACTATAGAGGTTTTGTTGTAGCTCACGGGAAGATCATAAAGGAAATTCTATAGAGGATGTGCGTAGAATTTCTAAGGAATGAAGAAAGTTGGTAAGAATTTCTGATTGAAAGAAGAGGTGGTCAGAATCTAGTATTTCATTGTGATTGAAATACACGAGGATAGTTGTGTTCCTAAAAGGTTCAGATGAGTTGAAGTATAGAAGGAGTAGAGAGACGTGCTCAAAGAGGTTCCAGAGAATAAAGAACCAAGTACAAAGGAAACCTTGGTGAGGTAAGAGGCAGCAGGGAGGACTTGCTATTGTAGAGGCTTTAATGCATCTCATAGTAAGTGAGTGAGGAACTCATGAAGATAGAGAAGAAGATGACTACTGATAGTCATAACAGAGGTAACAAAGGTTATGAGGAAGACCATAGAAAAAGGAAAATGAAGAAAGAGGATGCTAAGGCAAATGGAAAGAGAATGAGTCAAGAGGAGCGTGATAAGGATATTACAGAGTTAAAAGAACAACTCAAAGTATTAAGGATGATAGTAGAGGAAAACTAAAGACAAGGTTGGATCTTGAGGAAAAAGCTAGTGAAGTGGTCTAAGTTACTGAGAAGGCTACAATAGAGGCAAGTGAAGTGGCTGGTGAAAAAATTTAGAGAAACTGAGTTGGAAATTGAAATATCCATTTGTGAAGCAGAACAGGGTGAAGTTCTGGGTAAAGATGAAGACTGGAGATCTGTGGAAGGTCTTATAAATTATTGTGAGAATTCAAAATAGCAAGAAGACTTGAAGACTAAAACTTCAAGAGAGACGAAAATGTTGCATGATTTTAAATCTGATAATTTGTGTACGTTTGCAAGTGAAACATGTGAAAAAGGACAATTTGTTGATATTGTCATAAAAGAGGAAGAATACATGAAAAAACTAAATTCTGTTATGAAAGAAGATGAGATAGATAAGTCTCATGTAAATGCCCATACATAGTTGGGAACATGTTTTACTTTTCAACATATTGCAAGGACTAAAAGCAGAGGAAGTTTGACACATGATGATGGCCAAAAGCACGAAGAAGTAGGGAAGGATATCAAGCAACCAAGTGAAATATTTGAGGATATTGAAGAGAAGACCATTGAAATATTTCCGAGTCATGTAGAGGGATTGGAAAAACAAGCGGATTTGGTGATTAAATCATCAAATGAGATCATGAGGTCTTAAGGTTTTAAAACTAACAAGTTGTATGTGAATGGATGTATTGTAGAAGACAAGTCATCCTATGGAACTATCTTGAGTGAAGCTGAAAGTTGCCAGAAAAGTATGATGATGATTGTCTTTCAAATGAAGATCAAGTTGAGTTATTACAGCAGAAGGGGTTCATAAATTCATTGCTTAGTGAAGGAAATATCCTCAGTAGAGATGAGATAGTTATATCTTATGATAAGGAATGCATTATTGGTAAGGACAAAGAGAAATTTATTTTCTTAAATGACCAAAGGAAGAGTGATGAACAACCATCTAAAAATATCACAAAGATGGAGGATCAGAGTTTTATGCTAATTGAGAATGAAGAAGTGTTATCACCAAGAGATTATACTTGTGACAAAGAAGAAGATAGTGAGGATTGTACAAAGATTTTAGGAAAAATCCCAAGTGAGATGGAAAATTTATGACATGAGTTAAGTCTTTTGGAGTAAAGCCTAAAAAACAAAAGAGTAAGTGCTCAGGTTGTAAAATCATAGCTGAACGATAGTGAAGAAGTTCAGTACAGTGGACAAGAGTAGAAAGACATCATTGAAGTAGATGGTGTGGAAGATTAATTTGTTGACAGTTTCGAGAGTCCTTTGGAGGATTCTTTAAAGAGGTTGAATCAGCATACTGATGTGCTGATAGAGAAGGAAAAATAAAAGTAGCATACTGAGATGTTTCTAGAGAAGGAAGAGCTAAAGAGGCCTTATATTTTTAATTTTGATAATTTTTTTATGATTACAGGACTTGTTTAAAATGTGATAGACATGTTTCAAATTGAAGAGTTAGTTGTAGAACTGTAGAAGACTGGAAGTTGCAAGGACAGACATGCTGATAAGGAAGAAGAAAAGCATGAAGATACCATGCTTGAAGACGTTAAACTGATTGTCAGAATCAGTCAAGGAAGTGAAGGACAATTATTGAGGGTTTTCAAAGAAGAGGAAAGAGAGTATGTTGGAATTGAAAAAAAACATAGTGATGTATTTGAGAGCAATCAAGTACAAAGGAAATTGGGGGACAATTTACTTTTTGAAAGTAAATTCCCAGATATTGAACAGAGGGTGTTTGGAAAGTAGCAAGAGGGTAAGGATGAAAGGGTGATAGTACGGATCCAAAACTTCAAAGAGAAGACAATGAACAACAATTGGAAGATGAAGGGACAGAGTACAACAACAACTGGAAAAGTGATTATCAGCCAAAAGATAAATTGGACATAGAGATTGAAAGAATAATAAGATTGATGAGGAAGGTTCCTTAGAAGAAAACAACAGTCAGAAGGCCAAGGAGTAGCAGAAAGATAAAGACAATAGTAGACTAGGAAAGCTTAGCTAGTGAAGAAAAGCAACATAAAGTGTGAAAACCTGGAGAACAACAACAAAAAATAACAATAACCAAAGACAAATTACAAAACAAAGTATGGGATCTTGGGAGACAAAGGACATAAGCACATGATCCATAGATCATGATTATTTTAACATTGGGAGTCTGATGCAGGAGCATATAGCTCAACAATTTCATTATGTTTTAGTTAACTTACGGGGGCTTGTGTTTTCAAGGAAGTTGGATTCCTATGTATGTAATCATTAATGTCCTAAGTGATTGGAATAGGAGTTAATTAGATATTGTGATGATATTTGTAAATTCTCTCGAATGTAAGATAACATGAGTGATTAGTGGGAATTGAGAGAGTTGTAAATCAATTGTAACTCTTATTGGTCTCATGATTTGAGGAACTAGAGAGGATTCTTATGGATTAACTGGATTTAAAAGTGGACTTAGAGGATATTCAGGATTTAGTTTAGTAGATTAAGGATCTGAACCAGAATTGGTTAAACAAAACCTTTTGTACAAATCTAAGCCAAAAAGGCATAGAGATTTAGTTAGTTAGAGTGAGATTAGATAGGTTTGACTATAATCCTACGGGCAAGAAAGAAAGGCCACTGCTATAGAACATCAAGCCGAGGAAGAAATTCCTGTGTAAATGTTTGCTTATTATCATAGATATCTCGATTTTCAGTTTGTGTGATGTGTATTTGAACTATAAGTTGTGTGTGAACTTGAGTAATTCTGTGTAACATAGGTTGCAAGTGTACAAAACTAGAGAAAAGGTGCATAGAGGAGTGTGACGGCTTTGCATACAAATAGTACAGGAGAAAGCCTTTAATTTTACAACAAAGGTGAAGAAGTCATAAAGGCGCAAGGAGAGATTGAGATCCGAACAAGAAAAAACCTGTAAGGCGGGAGAAAATACACAGGTAGAAAGCCAAACGAATGAGCTATTACACAGTAAGAGACAAAATAACGTAGCAGCAGAGCATAATCATTGGATAATCAGATCAACAAATGATAGTGAGGAAGATAGACGGCTAAGATTAAGTCACACAAAATAAGCCAAGAAGATGGATGGTGGACACTAAACCCATGTGTCAGAAAAGGATGAAGTGGTCTCGCAAAGGGTAAGCAGTTTCTCGCTCGACCTAAAGGTAGTAAATGGTATTTCAGAATTCTATGTGATTAGCCTTAGCGGCTGACACGTAGCACATGGAGGAAAGAGAAAACCACTTTTCTCGTGTGCCTTCATTCTGATATCGATCGTGCTTAAGTCTGCACGCGATTGCACGAAAACCATTGGATCAAGTGGAATTGATCAATCGTGGAGATCAGCCAAGCTGGTTAGCGATCAGGTGATGCGACAGCCATTGGATTGGGTGGAGCAAATCAACGGTGGAGATCATCATGGATTGCTAATGATCAGGTCACGTGATAACCGTCGGATCAAACAATGAAATCAATGGCAGTGACTAAACGCGCTAAAGAGAACATCGGTATATGTGGAAAGATTCGAAGAAAGTTAGAAAGGTAAAGGTTTAAGTGTGTCTTATGAGTTATTTCTATTATATGAGAATTGTTATAGAAATAGGTGGAATTAAGGTTTTATGGGTGAAGTTTTTGTTTTAACCAAAGTCTGAAGACCATGGTACGGTTGACATGCACGGGTAATAAAATTAACTGAAAGGTTGAGTTATAAGGGTTAAGAGAGAACTGGATATATTTTCGCTTAAAGACTTAGACTCTGATAAAGTGGGTTTTCATAAGATGTTGTATTTCCACATAGAGTTTAATTAAGGAGCCTTAACCTTAATTAATTGAAGGTTTTACTAAGTATGGAATCTTTGGAATTCCTGAGACACACATAATGTGACATGCAATTCTATTTGCATACTGTGGGTATATGTGGCTTAGGTTGCATCATTATGGTGTTTGCAGCTTAGGCTGGCATCAAAATTTGTCTAAACCAATATTGGATTTGTTCTTAAGTAACGAAAGTGAATAACATCGATGATTGTGGATTCCAAGGAAAATTAAGTGGTAAAAAGTAAGGGTGTTTTCCACTTTACCGTGATAAGTTAAAATAATTGTGTTTTGATCTTCAAACTGTTTTCATTCTTAGGATTAAACTTCTGATAAAAATAATAATTGGTTCAAAAGATTTATGATTTCTTCTATGTCTTGTGAAATGAAAAGTGTAAACATAGAGTGATAAAACATAAGTCAATACTTATATGAAATCATGTTTTGGTAACTATTTACATGGAATTGTATATGTATGATTTGCTACCGCTTGCCATGCAAATTTCATTATATGATGGGATGTACCATCAATTTTTTTATACAACCAAAAAGACGATACATGAAGGACTAATGCAGATTGTGAAAAGAAAAACATGTGGATTGTCAAGTTATTATAGTTATTATAGATAATTAAAGAGATGGCATATCAATTACATAAAATATTGTATTATAAATTCTATGGCTAGTTTTGATATAGAAATATTTGGCATTTTATATATTTAAATATATCTAATATAGTATGGATATATTAGCCACTTGATTAAGAATGATATGTTTCAGTTTTCATGGAGATTCCTTTATTTTAACAAAACATTGGATTATGAATTGGCATGAGAAAAAATATTGAATACTTATGCATAATATTAACACATTATTGATAAGATAATAAAAGAAATAAAACCAAGTTCCTAACACTTGTAGGAAAAATTTGGGCCAAGTTTATCCCGAGAGGGGGAGTATGTAGTGTCCCTTCTTGGTTAGCTAGTTTTGGTGACACCTAGAGAGGGTGGTTTTGTGGAGCACAAACAAGTGTATATCATATATATCCCTATCAATGACATAATTTCTACACCCTTCAAATACCATGTGAGTTCAATTAATTCCAAATGGGCTAAGTTTTATGCTATCGGATTCTGCAATACTAATTCATACATTAGTTAATGTTAGAAATCACTTAATTAATGGCATTATGTATTCTGGAAATAAAAGTCATCATCCCATACTCAAGATGGAATTCACTCTCTACAATCAGATGGAGGATTAAAGTATTTCTCCACTTGATACCCTTCTAGCATGTTTTTAGAGAACATAATTATGAGGTTGAATTTTTATCTAAGTGTTCTTTGTCCTTATTGTGAGGTAAAATGAATTTTGAACTCTTTTAAGAGAAGGTTGTCCAAAGTCATCAAATTTTTTTATTTAGTAATAATTCTTTCTATCTTTGTTTTTATAGGTATGTGTGTCCAACTATCTCTCTATTGGTTTTATCCAATTTTCTTTTTTTCAACTCTCTATGTTCTTTAATCCAAGTGGAAATTCGAAGTGGAGAGTTCCTTCGAGATCAAATGAATATTTCCTTAGAAGTGTTAGGGAGATTATTTTTTCTATGATATATGTTTGTTGCAACACCAACAAATATAATCTCACAAATTTATATATCGATTTGTTTAGATGCAGTGGTGGATGAGATCATTGTTGAGAGGAGGTGGTGATCATGTGTTTCACATGCAAGAGACATGATATTACCCTCATACAACCTCTTCATTCATTCAGTTGGAGATAATTGTATGAGGACAGTGTCATTTCTCTATGCATGCAGACTCCTACAAATCTATATCTTTCAAATCAGTATTTTGAAGGAGACCATCTCCTTAGAGTTGCCAATATTTTTCATGCTTCTTTGTATTATCGTTGAATGGATTTTTGTGGACTTGGAGTAATATATTTGTTGGTTTCCATGGTTGAATGTTTCTTAATATGAATTCTTCGCTTTAATGAATAAATGGTGTATGTGGTTGTCGTGAAGCTCTACTTTCAGTTTTGCAGTAATTTAGAAGTATTAAAGTTATAATTTGTTTGAATGATTAATGTGTTTTCCTTAGATTTACTTTCATGGTTGCAACATAGAGTTATGCAAAGCCTCTTTGGCAGCAATTCATCATCCAAACAAGCCATGATTAATATATGTTTTGATATAGCTATGAGTTTGGTTATAGATTTGAAAAGTGGACACAAAAATGGCTATTCTGGATCATATTCTGAATACTTAAATTCATATTTTGACATAGTTGATATAATCACCTTAGTCTATGTGTTTTATTAGATTATTTTTATCTATCAAGGCTACTATTATTTTTTTTGTCTCACTCTACTAACGAAAAGCACCATGTATTTTGTGTTGCCTTGCAGTCAAGAGAATGAAATTGGAAGGAGCAAACAGAGAAAAGTTAAAATAAAATATATAACCAATAGTGTACTATAGGCATATATAGTTAGAGTAGGTCAGCTCCCTTATGTATGACAACTGCCAATTCCTAAATAGGAATTATGATGTATGTAAAATATTTTCTATAATGAAATGTTCTATTTCTTTCTCCTTGAAAAAAAACAAAAGATGGTAGGAAAGAAAACTATAAGAAGAAGGGGAGAGTTGAGTAGGAGCAAAAGATCGAGAAAACGAAAAAAAAGGAGGAAGAGTAAACCAGGCAAATAGGGTTGATAACAAAAATATAGAAGCTTTATAACAGACCTAACAAATCACAGGCATTGAATCAGTACTGATCTAGAGGAATGTAACTACTAAGTGCAAACAACTAGATAAATGGCATCATATTTCAAGATCCTACCACATGCATAACTCAAGTAAATTCATAACAGTGATGCAATCATTAGAATATAAATGATCAACAAATTGTTTTCTATGGATTAAGGAAATAACCGTTAGGTGGTAGCCCATTAAATCAGGTTCCCTAATGGTGTTTATGAATCTACACATTGTATCCAACTGTATCTAACCATTAAATTTGATTGGTATAATGTTTAGTTGTAATGAATGATTAACTTGCCTCAGTAGTCACATTTCATCCAAAACTCATACTAATTGATGCATCCATTAAGGTATTGAATTAAAATCTTCATGATCCCCATGGCAAAGATCAAGTGCAATAGGTTGCTCCATTCTACAATTAATTTGCAACACCTCTTATTTGTTTTTAGTTGTTGAGTTCATTATGGTATTAGATTATATATATGATAACCAATAGTTTCAGGTATTCATTACAAATAGTTCAATTTGATTAAGCCATAATCATAAGTCAAGTCATACAATTGTCAGTCCAAGTCTCGAAGATTCCATATGAAAGTGGTTCTATGCTTATTCCATAGTTATGAAAATTTGTGTTGACAACATTGGATGAGATAAATAGAGATACCACAAGCTCTAGATCATACTACTGATGGAGAATCACTACTGTTGCATTTTTCCCAATCATTTTACCCATAGAAAAAGAAAATTTGATAATAAAAAACAAGATCGAGATACTCTGACAACCTTGGTTGTGAAAATATTCATCCAAGATTGTAATCAACAACTAAGTGAAACTGTAAACTTGAGATAACAAGCAGTGAATCACCATTGATCTAAAGGACTGCAACTACTAAGTGCAAATAACTCGGTTCTGGGTGTTTTGGAGGACTTACCTGGTCTAGATGAGGAGGCTAAGAAAGCGGACATTTCTTCCAGCAATGACGAGGTCCAACCAACCAAAATTCCTTTGGCACTAATAAATGATGCAAAAAAAAATTAACAAATTATTAAATGTATAAAAACATTAAAAATTGTTGAAGTAATTTTTTTTTATCTACATACCTGATCATTTCCTCCACCGAACCGATGGGCTCAACTACAATAACAACAATGCCCAACTCGACTCAACTATAATAACAACATCACTTGACTTGGCTCAACTACAATAATAAATTAACAGTGCAGAAAATTTGAAAACAACGTCAGGGTCGTCATATATATAATAGTTTTTTTAGACGAACAAATAGTTTGATCAAATATATAGTTTAGCCACATTATTTCTTTGGCCAAACAAATCGAACTATTTTATTGTTTGGAATATATAGTTAGCTCTGTAAAAGTATCCGTTTAACAGTTGGTGTTAATCTAAATGGCCAATAGTTTGGCCAAAGAAAAATTTGGTTTAGCCGTAAAATTGAGATTGTGAATTTTTTGGGGCAATTTCTCACAAAAGTGTAACCCAACTTCACGTTTTCACCAAGTACACACACAACACAATCGACAAAAATGATAATTTTTGAAAAAAAATTAGAAAAAATGATAAAATGCATAAACTGACCTGAAAAATGCATCTAGATGTGGACAATGGGCTGAAAAGTGCAATGGGACACATAAAAGAGGTCCAAAAGTGTGTTTTTATCTGACAACCCTCAGTCGACATATCTCACCAAAATTGTGTTGTTTCCCACTCGGCTAGTACCTGTGACATGCAGAAAGATGTTGAGCCCCAATAGATAGAATTTTTTTTCCAAAAATAAAATAAGATCCCGAAATAGAATTTGAGAGGCTAAAAATAGCTGGAAAAACACTAAAGAGGGTTGAAATAGCAACCACCAAGAATATGAATTACTACATTAGTGGAGTCCCAATTTGTTAGTATGAAATTTCTTAATATGTGTGCCCGAAATGCTTCACTTGAGTCATTGGTGAGAAGTGACCCTAACAAAAGAATGTGACCATTCTTTTTTTTTGGGATCTGCAAGGAAAGATATGATCAATCCTAAAACATATAGAAATAGTAAAGAAAAGTGCAATAACCTAATAGAAGGACTTCAAATGAGTATTATTTTATTAAAAAACTTGATGAGGAAGATTTAGGACAATGGGTATGTAGATACCCCTCTGTGAGATGCATTTTTTTGATGTCCTTATACTTCAACGATCTTGTTCTTCTCTCTCAAATGTGCAGAAAACCCAAAAATAAGATGGAACACAAGTGGGAGCTCAAATCTTGTGAGACAATAATGGTGACAATGATAATGATTATGGTGAAGAATGAATGGAAAACTCTCTTATTGATAACAAAGTAGTGAGCTAAATTAGGAATTGGAAAACAATAAAATATTATTGACCAAATAAAAAATTAACCGTTATGAATACCTTATTATATATTTTTGGAGAGGGAAACGATATTCAAAATGGTCAAATATCTTTATTTAGAAAATGGTTGAAGTAATTAACAAAAAAAATGATTTATTAATCGCTTGCGAGGATTAAGAAAAAGTTTCAATTTGAAATAATTATTAAATAATCGTTTAACAATTATTCCAAAAATAAGAATAAGGAATAATAAATACATAATGATTTATTTAATTATTTCAAAGCGGTTTAGTCAAACGTGTTAAGAAATAATTATTAAATAATTATTTCTACAAAAAATTAAACAAATAAATTATTTATTCAAATTTTTCTCATGGGGTTTTTTAATTTTTAAGATAAATAATTTAATAAAATTATTTACTAAAATTGTATCCTATGGTGAAAAGTGATTTTACTATGGTAAATTAATTCTAACATTGTGTATTTCGATGCACCTAGTTAGAAATACTAGGTGATCATTTCTTAGTTGTTAGCAGTAATTATAATTTATATTGAAACATAAATTATAATTTTTAAAAATGTTTTATTGTTTAATTAAAATTTAATTATTAAAATATCATTTTTTACCTACATATTTAATTAATTTTACAAAACTGTGAACATTCTAATATAAAATTCTTCCTTCCATTGAGTTCTTCAAAACCTAGTTATAATTTTTCCTTCATGTGCCTTAGTATTGAAAAGTGAGACATCTTGATTAACGCCTGGTGGGTTTCCAAGTTAGACACAAATCAAGTCCCATCTAACCTTCCCTAGGCACATGAGGGCTATATTAAACCTTCCCTTCTACACTTAATAATGTTTTTTAGCTTTAATATGTTCTTAGAAAGGTTTAGATAAAATTGCATATTATGTACCTATTATTATTTATTTTTGTACAATATTGTGAGAATATTACACAGATTATGAAGGTTTCGAGGAGGAGATAATATAGGGAATCTCTCCCTACTACAGGTGCACCAATATTAGATAATAAAGGAACAAGATATTCTGAAATTATTTCACAAATTTAGGGGATCCAGTAATTAAGAATATCTAGGAATGTGTTCCTGTCATTTAATGCAGATTCCTAGTGTTGGGAACCATATCCGCTATTTGAGGGATTTTAGAGGGAAAAACTTAATCCTTTCATGGAGAATTCTTCCCCATCAATTTTTATAAGTAACAATCCGAATTTGCCTCTAGGGCCATGTATTTCTTAGTCTTCTTGTGGAGAAAACTTGTTATTTAGCAGCTCCACTTTCATTTCGAGCGACGATGTACTTGGATTGATTCAAATAATGAATTTTGGTGCCATTTTTAGCTTCTAAAGACTATTTTACTTCATAGGACTTTTATTTTCCATGGTCTTGGCCTTCCCACGGGCCTCAGGGCCATCTTGTACAATTTCTTTACTTCCTTTAAATGCCTTCTTCACTTGCATATCTTATTTCTACATTTTATGCTCATGATTCTTTTGTTGTAGGTTACATTGGTTAAATAATTTAAGTGAGTTGTTTTGTAGGCTATTTAGAGATTAAATAACATTATTCATCCTTATAACAACTTTTAAAATTCATCTTCAACGTTGAGCTACTTGGATTGGTTTACTAGTTCACAAATCTAGAATTTCTTGAAGTCCCTTGTAGAAAAATAGTAGTAATTTTGTGCTATTTTTTAGAACATATTAATGAACTTAATTTGAGTTGATTCCACTTTTATTGGCTCATATAAAACATGAAATTTAATAAAATAATTTACCCAATATCATTTTAACTTGAGTAAGCTAGACATTTGGTAGGTAAACTAGCTCCCCAGTTCTTGAATTTCTAGATTTAGACTAGTAATTTTCTGCTATTTTTTATCACATGTCAGCAAGGGTATTTTGTAGTGAGTCAAATTAGAATGGAGTCCTAAGAAATATTACTCAATGAAAAAAAAAATCCCCATCACATTTTCATTTGATTTTCTTTGGAATTCGACAATTTATCTCCTCATGTAGCAAAATGGGGTCTCCTATAGCAAAACACCACCTCATGTAGCACTCTTGTAACAAATGCAAAATTGACCAGATTTTCTCCAAAATATTGGTTTTTGTCTCTTATGCTTTAATAATGACCACTAGGATCTAAACACATGATTAGGGAATAATAGGCACAACTTAGTAATTTCCTTTTTAAGCAATAGATTATGCTTATTTCCTTGAATTCACGCTCTTAGAATTTCAACTAAAAATTTTTGTCCTTGCATAGGATTAGTTTCTTTTCAAGGAAAATTTTTGCATTCTGCAATCAGAATAATGATTCACATTTTTTCAAGTAGAACAATATAATAGACAAGTACTTTCATTCCTTCGAATAACATAACCTCACCTTCCTGGAATTAGCATTAGTGTTTACATTTTAGCAATTAACATTTCCATTTCTTGCAACTAGAGTAACATTTCCATTTATGCAATTAGTTTAGGCTTTGATTTTATGAAGTTCACTCCATTAAATTAGATCAATGAAAGAAGGAAACACTATATGTTTCACATATAATGTCAAAACCTCTTAAGTTTGTATGAACCCCATGTTGATAATTTAAGCTTGTAGCTTTGGGAGTTGCATCATTGTTGTTGCAATACTGAGACTCATCACTTTTGGCATCATTTTCGGGGAGGTGTCAAAGTAGAATTTTTTTTTTCTTCCATAGTTGATTCATTTCTTGTACTTTCTACAAGAACAAAATTTTTTTAGGCATATTTCATCTCAAAAGATAGAAAACAATTGTGTTGCATTAGTATTCTTATTAAAAAAATATTAAAATTCTTCTCCAACACGAACCGCCCAATTTAATCATGGGGTGATGTGAGAGCCACATCACCATCCACTTTTGTAGATAGAAGAAGAGTATGTGACAAATAAGGTAGAAGATATGGATGAAGATGATGACAATGAAGAAGATCATTTTGGATTTTCCATCCAAGATATTGATGTTCATGTGCATATGAAGAACATCCCTCCATCTTTCCTCCCCAACTTCCATGGTATGAGGTCAGAGGATCGAAAAAACTTTCTCTTTGATTTTGAAATTCTTTGTAGATGTTATGGTTACTTATCAAACACTCAAAAATTGGGATTGTTTCTAGCAACATTGAAGAATAGAGCTCTTAAATGGTTGATGAGTTGAGGGACTAATTTAACGAGATGATAGAATGACATGCAAAAGACATTTCTAGAAAAATATAAAGATCATGATATTAAATAGGAAATCTTTATAATGACTGGAAAAGAAGATGAGAGCCTTGAGTATCTAATAGAGAGATTCATTTATAATGTAAAGAGGGAAAATTTGAATCATTTAGGATTTGATACACTAAAAACCTCTTACTTAGAACAATTAGGGATGAGTGGATTGATCTTCTTGATCTCATGAGTAGAGGTGATGTATAAAAATTATCATTTGAAGAAATTTGTGAAACATGCAAGTGCATATCAAGAGGAAGGGCAAGAGTGAATAAATCAATATCGAGATTGGTTTGTCAAGCTAACTTGGAAATTTAGTTGATACATTTAAAACATAAATTCTTAGCAATCTAAGTGAACAAGTAGAAATGTAAAGAATGCAATATGAGAAAAAACAAGATGTCGATATTTGTATGGTCCATGTAGAATCACATGCTATTGAATATCTCCCATCATTACCAAGGTTGAAGGAAGTTTACCAAGAGGACAATGGAACAAGTCAATCACCAAAACAACAATGTTATGTAACTCCAAAAAGACCATGGTAGGCTAGTCAATTTGATATGATGCAAGAACCTAATTCATAGTTTGAAGCTTATGCACATCCATCTCAAGTTAATTGGAACACACTCTTTCATTGGAAACCTTGGCCATCTCAACCCCAAAACCAATCTTCGCAACAAGGTTGGAAAGGAACTTATGGGAGAAATCCACAATATCCTCAATATTTTACACAATATCCTCTATATCTAACTCCATGTTATCCCTACCATTCACCTCCACAAAAACAACAACCTCAATCACATTTATCTCAAAGATCCACTCCCACTCAACTACATGTACCACTATTTCAAAACCCAGACAAGGAAGTAGCTTAGCCTACATACAATGATGAGGTACAACACCTCCAAACATCTCATCTCGATCTAAATGGTATTCTACTTATCGTAGGAAAAGTATTGTAAAAAATAGATTTTTTTGATGTCATTAAAGGACAACATTCATAAAAACAAGATTCAAATGAGAAGATGAAAGAATCATGCATTGTACTTGATGAAGAGCAAACATCATAGCCAAATATTGGGAAAGTTCCCTCATGTTTACCATCATATCCTCCGCGTGTTCAAGAGAATAATGAGAAAAAACAGGAATATTCGAATGCCATGGTAGAAGAATACATAATAATTATCTAGATGAGCAAGCAAATGAAGGACATCAAATCTATATTGAGGTTTGGTTCTAGAAAATCAACAAGATAGAGCATCACTCTCTTCTTCAACAATGCTTGATATCTTCAAAGTCAAAGAATTTGGTCTCTAAAATTTAGGTACATGTCAAAGCATATATTTCAAGCCTACACATGAGTTTATCTATCAACTTGATGTGTACACATCTCTATAGGAGGTATTCCTCTACTTTAAAGAGATTTTATTTTTTCAAGTAGAGAAGGATAGAAAAAAGAATTTTAAAAATTGAAAAAATAAGAGGAAAAAATAGAATCTCAGGTGAAAATCTCCATTGACACATCTAATATTGGATAATTGATTGAAAACCTCCATAAGGTAGCCAATGGGTTGTAAAAAATGAAAAAAAGAGAAAAAAGAAAAGATCCTAGGTGAAAACCTCCTTTGAGGTGCCTAGGTAGACCTAATAGTTGAAAACCTCATTGAGGCAGCTAGTAGGCATAAAAGGAAAAAATGAAAAATAAATAAATTCTCCATCTATCTCTTTGTGATAAATGCAGGTTCTCTCCAGCCTTTGCAAGCAACAAAATAAAGTTAGCACCAAAAGAAATAGTTGGTCAAAAATCTCTTCCAAAGAGGTCAAAGTTGGGCTTACTCTTCATTTTCTTAGATGCTCCAAAAGGACCAAGTCAATGTCAATTGATCACTCTCATCCATTTACAACATCCAACCAATATTTTCCCATTCATTTTCCTTGTTGTCCTAAAAAGCTACTGGAAGGTTCTATTTTGCAATAGCAGGCAAAAATACAGAGAGAAGAAAATAGTTTTTATGATATCTCGAAAACCGTACATCCATTGGATGATTTGTTTCAAGGGGAGATGCATACGAATGATGGAAACATACTCAAGTAATTTCAAAAACATCCAATGCACACTTCTCGAAAAATCGTCCTCCATCATCTATGTCCTATTCTATTTTTTCTCAAGAATCATGCATCCATTGGCCAAGATTTTGTTATGGGGAGGTGCATAAGGATGATGGAAACATGCTAAATTTTTTTATGTCAATCTAGTCTATCATTTGAAAGGTATAGAGAAAACAATTCTTCTACAAATATTGTCCTGAAATGTTACAGGAGCAACTAAATTTTCTATAGAAGGGACCAAAATTGCTACAGGAGTGTGATTGACAAAGAGAGAGGGGTAAGATCTTATGTTTTCCTTGGAGAAATGAATAAATAAGTCTACCATACCTCCATCATCCATCCTCCACACCATTTAGTCATTTATCTAACTAAAAGTTCATTTTTTCCATGAAAAATCCCCATCTTCACCCCTTATTTCATTACTTTCACCACAACCAAGGTTTTTGATCCTTTTCCATAGATTGATCATTAATTGTTACTGTTTTTGGAAGAATTATTTGAAGAGTATTGTAGTTATATAAGGTTTTTTGTGACTATTATGGAAGAAATACATTCCTATAGTAACCTACAATTACCTTACAAGACCATAATTGAGAGTAGCAGAATCAAGGACCAATCACCGTGATGACATTGGAGAGTCATTTCCTAAAATTTTGTGTAGCGAGAGGCCTCTATAGATTGTTGCAAGGTCATTGTTCATCTCCAAAAACAAAACTTTATCCACCATAAAGAAAAAAACATGTGCTGACAAGCCTCTATCAGTCAAGTACATGTCAAAAATATTTCCAAAATAGAGTGAATACATAGAGAAGGAAGCATGGGAAGATACCATTGGAAAGAGGAAAAAAGTCAATCATTATTATTGAACCAACATACAAAGGAAATGATGTCTGAGAAGATTCCCTAGAACAACCTCACTCGTGTCCATATCTACCATGCATCCATCAAAGGATCAACACATCAACAAGCAACCTATGATAATAATCATGAATGATGAATTAGGCCATCATGAAACTCGTGTAACACTCTCTTTGGCTCCAACAACGCCTGAAAAAACACACCGAGGGTAAGACCAAGGTATGAAATCATCTAAAAATTTCATATGAACCCATTTTAGCTTGAAAAAAATTGGAACTGTATGAAGGAAAATGTTTGTTTATAGCCAAAATGAGTAGCAAAGAAACCTCGTTCTTATTGAACAGATAACTTCACCTTTCCACCAACGCACCCACATGTGTGGGAGAGGAACATGAAAAAAGTTAAGAGGACTTGAGAAGGTGGGTTGTAATAATTTGGTAGTGATATATGACAAGTAGTGTGAAGGGGTAGATCAGGAGAAAATCATTTAAGTGAAAGAACTTTGAATTTATTTTGCATGCAATGAAAAAGAGAAAAAAGATTGAAGAAAAAAATAAAAAAAATAAAAAAATAAAATAATGAAAACAAATCAATAGAAAAACAAAAATGAAAGAATAAAAAGGTGGACCCACAACCTCTTAGCATGCAAGGAGTAAGTATTACAAGATTCGGGTTGGTTTCTATAGGGAAAAAAATGTTTCTACAAGAGGACCATAATTGCTAAAGGAAGGACAAATTTTCTACAAGAAGAAACAAAAGTGCTATAGGAGATAGAAAAATTTCTACAGGAAGTTAGAAAAAGGCTATACATGAAAACATTTTGCTACTATGGTGTTGGATAATGATTAATTAATTTCTACAAGGTACAAAGAAACACAATAGAGTTGCAAAGGATTTGCTACAGACATGGTAAATTATCGAAGGGTGAAAGGCATCCAATTCACCATTTTGGTGATCACATCATCTCTTTCTTTTTCTTTCGGTTATTAACTATAATTTCTCCCCCTATAAGAAGAAATATCTCTCTATTAAGTCTTTCCAATTCAAGAAGTTAATGATAAAACAAAATTTAGATTGTTAGTTAAGAGTGTTCATAATAATTTTGATGGATAATATGATTTGTCATGGCCAAAAATTTGTATAGTAGTAAGATGTTTGGACTTCAATGAGATTGAAAATAGTAATGAGGTAATGGATCAAAATAAATCCTTATTTTCACAAGAATAATTTCGAAATGAAAACCAATAACTAAAACTAAAAGCAAGGTGTTTCCTTCACAAAAAGAAACCATTACAATTGAAGAATCATCTGAGAGAAAGAAGTAGCCTAAACCTACATTAGAAGTTCCATGGGAAACTAATCTAGGGGAAGAAATGCAAATAGAAGAGTGGAAAGAAGAGAAGCATGAGAAGAAATACATAGACCAATAAACATAGAATGAAATAGGTTAGCATACATGAAGAACCACAGGGCAAGGAGGATGAATAGGTTTCTCATATGATGAGCAACAGTTTCAGTAGGATGGTATGATGGGCATCTAAATTAGACACAAATTAATTCCCATATAACCTTTATTAGGAACATGAGGCTATATTAAACCTCTCCTTCTACACTTAATAATGTTTCTTCGATTTAATATGTTCTTATATAGGCTTAAAGATAATTTCATATTATGTGCCTACTATTATTTATTTTTCTAGAATATTGGGAGAATATTGGGAATATTATGAATATTTGGAGGATTACATAATATAGGGACTTTATCCATAGTAAATGAAGACTATTATTGGATAATAAATGAACAAGATATTATGAAATTATTGCACAAATGTTGGAGCTCTAGTGATTGAGAAAATCTAGGAATGTGTTCCCTATCATTTAATGCAGATTCCTAGTGTTGCGAACAAGATCCACTATGTCAGTTATGTTGGAGGGGAAAGCTTCCTAATTTCAAGGAGAATTCTTCCCCATTAATTTGTATAAGTTAAAATTCTAATTTGCATCTAGGGACATGTATTTCTTAGTCTTATTCTGGAGAAAACTCTTTATTTAGAAACTCCACTTTCATTTCTAGCAGGCATGTACTTGGATTGATTCAATTAATGACATTTGGTATCATTTTTAGCTTATAACGTTTGGTTTTCTTAATAGGACTCTGATTTTCCTTGGGATTGGCCATACTAGGAGCCTCAACAACCTCTTGTAAAATTTCTTTATTTCCTTTGAATGTATTTTTCACTTGCATCTCTTAATTATGCATTTATTGTTCATGCTTCTTTTGCTACAAGATACATTGATTAAATGATTGAAGTGAGTTTTTCTCAGGTTATCTATAGAGACACAAGTATGATGCATCCTTACAAAAAAAATGAAAATTCATCTTCATCATTGAGCTACTTGGATTGTTTTACTAGTTCAGAAATTTAGAATTTCTAGAAGTCCCTTGTAGCAAAATAGTAGTAGTTTTATGCTATTTTTAAGAACACGTTAATGAAATTAATTTGATTTTATCAAAATTTTGTTAGGTCATACAAAAATTCAATTTAATAAAAAAATTGCCCCATATCATTTTCACTTGATTAGGTTAGGCATTTGGTATCATAACTAGCTCAGTAGTTCTTGAATTTCCATATTTTAGGCTAGTAATTTTTTCTTTTCTTTTTTAACACATGTTAATAGGGGTATTTTGGAGTAATTCCACTTGGAATGGAGTCCTAAGAAAACATACTTAATAACTGAAAATTTTCCATCCTATGTTAATTTGATTTACTTGGGCATTCAACAAGTTATCTCCTCTTGTAGCAAAACAAGACCTCATGTAGCACCTCCTATAACACCCCTGTAGCACTCATAAACTTGACCATATTTTCTCCAAAATATTGGTTTTTGTCTCTTAGGCTTGAATAATTACTCCTATGCTCTAAATCCATGATTACACGAGAATAAAATACCACTTAGGACTTTCTTTTTTACAAAGTTTATTAGGCTTATTTCCTTGAATTCATGCTCTTAATATTTCAATTACAGATTGTTGTTCTTGCATAGGATTAGCTTCTTTTCAAGGAAAATTTTGACATTCTGAAATAATACTAATGATTCATATTTTTGCAAGTAGCACGAGGTTTACATTATGCAAATAGATAATTACTTCTCATTCCTGCAAATAGCATAACATCACCTTCTTGCAATTAGGATTAGTGTTTACATTTGAGAAAGTAACATTTCTATTTCTTGCAAATAGAGTAATATTTTCATTTTTGCAATTATTTCAGGATTTGATTTCATGAAATTCAGTCCACTGCATCATATCAATGAAGGAAGGAAACATTGTATCCTTCACATATAGTGCTGACACCTCTTAAGTTTGTATGAACCCTTGGTTCATAATTTAAGTTGGTAGTCATCGGATTTGCAACATTCTTGTCGCAATATTGAGGCTCATAAACACTCTTAAAAGATATTCTTAACACTGACCATGTAAAACATAATATGTATAAATAACAATAAACCATTGAGATTTTTTTGAGAGTCCACTATTACAAAATGAGACAATGTAAGAATGTGGTAGATATTCTTGTCACTATGAAGATATGTGATAAGTATAAATAAACATAAATAATGGGAAATTGAGGCGGTAAGTAAATGATAGAAAAGCAGAGAGGATGAAACAAAAATACTCAAAAACTTCTATCCAAAAAACTTCTTAGATATACATTCATCGAGCTGTGACTATTGTCTCTTGACTCTTCTACCCTTGTACTTCTCACAATGACCCAACCACGAGTATATAAAGCCCAAGCTTACTAAATATGGAATCATTCTATTTCTAACTAGACTTGACCCAACTTCCACTAACTTTTTCATGTAGACTCGCATTGAATAAGGCTTTTCCCAATACAGGCTAAACTCCAACTAAATCATAGCGACCCAAACTAAGTCACACTCAATATAGACTACGCTCCATGTGGGAGTAGTTTACTATTTCCAAACCCCCCCCTTAATTACGACCGTATGAATCAAGATATCTCTTACTTGAGTCAACATGCCTTAACCGTGCCTACTAGGCTTAAAATAAAAATTAACTCAATCATCACTTAAACATTCTTGTTGGTTTAACTCCTAGCTATGCTTACCATGACTCAAAAACCTTTACAGTTGAAATTTCCTTTTCATTTTTTCTAGATTTGATGCCCTCTAAACTACTTAAATTCTTAGTGGAAGAAGCTAATGAACTTCATCTATTTCACGGAAGTTGTGATTCAAATGCTCCTCTTGACAAATCTCGCAACGGGATCTGATCTTATGATGAGGATCGGAGGTACCCCATCCCTAATAAAGTGGGTTTATTGACTCTCCTGAGTAGATTGGTTTTTTCCTTATTATTTTTATTCCTTTTCCCACACTATTTTTGAGTGTTCATGGGTTTTGTGGACCTAGCTGTGAGAACAATGGTGGGTTTTTGAAAACAAGGTGCCTTTCGAGATCTAGATGCATTGGCTGGGGCTTATGATGACACAATCCATTGCCCGAGCTGGGCAGCACGTTGACTCATAGAGTAAGATATGGAACCAATCACAGCATCAGAGTATGGTCGAAGCGTGGATTTGCATGGGTCAATACAAGGGAATTGATCATTGGGAATTATTTCATAAAGTGTGCCTAGATGAGAATAAATTAGGTCCATTTGTTGGGAAACTAAGATAGATTGTTCCTTGGTAACAACCCTAAACATAGACACATTCTTGGCTATGGGAGGTAACAATGATCGAATGGACCATTTTTGAAGAATATCGTTAGGGAGTTTGGTCCAAACTAACCTCTTACGTGGTCACCACTCATAATATGATTAGAGATGATAGTGGACTTATCTTATTTGAAGTTGAACAAGAGGTTATCTTTGATGTCCTACCTTGTAGGTAACTAAAAATGAGTAAAAATGGTGTGGTCCAAAGAGAAAAAAATCATTATAAGTTGTCATATCTAGTTTAATATACCACTTAGCAAGATCTCTAGTTAGGGTACATTGGAATAGACATAGTTTAATTGAATAATCCACCAAAGGGTTTGATGAACACCACATATGATACGTGGTGATATGTGAAGAAAAAATCTCCATGCTTCCCTTCAAGCTTGGGGATATAATATGGTAACTTGGTAGGCATGGGCAGTCATGAAGGACCATGAATGATGGGGTCATTCATGAGCTTAACAAAATCCATGATAACAAGAGGTGATAGGAAATGATTATGAAGCTAATAGAATGGGTGATTGGAATAAGAGCCCCCTGACCAACTGTGAGGTCCCCCGACACCTTAGTTCTGAGTAATAGGTTTAGGACCATGGTTGTAGTTCAATCAAACATATAGACAACGAAGACCAACGTGAATAGTGTAAGGAGTTTTCCCCTTAGGGTAAGTTCCCTTAGAGAGTAAACGACCCCCAAGAGTATCACTACTAGCGGGTTTGTAATTAATAGGAAAAGAGGGATTTCCTTGTGCAACAATGCGAACATAAGCAGAATGACTAAAAATAATTGTGGTGTTAATGATAGGGTTACCCTTAGGTAAACTAGCCCTTCCAGGAAAAGCACGAGAGGATGGTGTCCCTCCATACTATGAATTATACAAGGCTTGAGATAGACTAGAAGTGAGGTTTCCCCCAAGATGGCTAGGAGAAATAGACTATCCTCCCCACATATTTCCTGAGGTTACCATATGCATCTAAGAAAAAAGAATAGTAGGTTGAGAAAAAGTTGAGTAAAGATTCTTGATCCTATAGCCTAACTAGGGCTTATATCTATGGCCGAAATAGATGAAGGAATGGGAATGGGTCAGAGAAGAGACAGGTGGAATTCCCCAATAGGATGTCATAAGTTTAGAGGAGGTGTAGTTCCTACCATGTTACGTTGTGGAAATTATGACATAGGAGAAACACTTGTGGATGTAGAGGGTAAAGGGGAACTAACATCCTTCATTGATAAAATAGGAACATATTCATAGGTAGTTTTAGCACCGTCATGGTTTAACTTTAGTAACTGTGGTCATAATGGATTGGTCAAAGGTGGATTAATAGGAGACAAAAAAAATCATTTACACATACCTTGATAGATATCAAGTCACTACTAGGAGGACTAGGAATATATTCCACTACTTCAAGTTGGTCTGAGTCTAAAGAACTGATAGGAACACTACGAGCATGGGTCAACAATACACCCCTTTGAGAAAGTAAACCTAATATTTGATTTGACTGACGATGACTAATTTCAGTCAAGGTGAATAAATATGTTTTAACCAAATCAAGTCAGTAAAAACAACCTTATGGCCAAAGTACTAACTTGGGCCTACAAACACACACTAGAAAATTCCTAAAAGGTAGTCACACATGCAAACCAATCCTAGTACTATGTTTGAAATGGAATTTCAAAAGACTTCTTATTTGTGAGGTCCGATATCCACATGTAGATCTACCTAATGGAGGGAAAATTAAAGGGATGGTTGCTGCCCACAACCACCACCTATAGGGTGTTTTTCCTAGGAATGGCCACTAAGTAACTCTGTCGCATACAATTGTATGAATCTTGGGATTCTAGGTAGTTAGTCAATGACATGGGATTCCTTGCCATGAGTTGGGTAGCCTCGAGGAGAACAACTCACACAGTGACCTAAGCCTAATCCCCTCTTACAATGGATTCTAACATGCTTTAGTTTTGACTGTGGGATTATTAAGGATTTTTCACTACCTAAATCAGGTTGCTAAGTTTTTTTTATGATATTGGAGTAGTTTATTTAGAGACCTAGCTCCAAAACCCTAATCTAAGCTAGTGTTGATGTATTACCAGTAAAAGGAAAATACAAGTCTAGTGAATTTTATTAACACACTAATTTTAAGAGATGTTGTATTACTCAATTGGGTAGAATCATGAAACAATATGGTGTGAAAGAATCTCGTTAGTGAAAACTCAGCATGCAACAATATGAAAATGCAATTTTTTGTTTTCCTTCTTTCACTGAAAAATATGTAAAGAATGGAAAGAGTATTTTCCACTTTTGAAACAAAATAAAAGCTACCTACAACAAAAAACTCTCAATGGTCACTAAATGAAATCCCAAAGAATGTAGGCCCGTAAAAAAACCAAGGATCCAGAAAAAGGCCAACAAATTCTGTTATACAGGAATAGTGTCGACACGAATGCTGCTATTCCCACTAAGATGTGTGGCTATCTTAGAAACAAACAATCAAAGTCTACTGTTGATTCCTTTTATGAAAATAGATGAGAGGAGAACCAAGAGGGCCAACCTGAGTCTTGCGCTCGATTCCCTC
>APFE031226543.1:12229-48866 GCA_000404065.3 Pinus taeda
TATGAATAACAATAGCTAAGGTTAGAGATATAAATGGGGACCCTTTTTAAATTTTTAGTCTTAGGATAATAAAACATAACTCTAAATAAATTGCCTTAAGAAATTTTGCAAAACAACCCAAGGATTTGATCCTCATCACAAATCGTAAATCGCTCTTTTCCATGTGATGATCATTAAACACCTTTAAAAAATTGTGATGCATGATCAAACCTCCCGCTGCGATATCCCGATCAAAAGCACCTTGTTATTTCACAAGTCACACTTTGCAAAAATCGCAAGTAATTAATCTATGCCACTACGACATCCATTAACGATTTATGAAATGCGATATTGCAACAATCGCAATTGCATTTCACCTTATTGAGTAGGCAACTCTATATTGTATCCTTTTAAATATTGCGATGTGTGAATAAGAGTGGTAAGCATGTGAAATAATTGTGTTTTAATATAAAAACGAACGGATTGACATGTTAATAAATATTTAGCGGCCCGAGGAGAGGTAATGATTTTCCAGGTTATGGGTAGTTAACGTTTAGTATCTCATTTAAACCTTTCTCACGATCCAAAGTCATTTCAAAAAAGCTTTCAGTCTTAATTTCCCGACACTGTCTGCACTGATATATCTTGTCCATTTTAGGCAATCTACGAAATACATGTCATTGAGGAAGGTGATAGTGAAACATAAAAAGCAGAGCATCGATGAATCCAAGTTTAAAGAGATGGCTCATATATTCTCTGATCCAGTCTACAGCGCAGATGGAGGAGAAACAACTTGGGAGGTCATATACAATAGGCTTGAGGACGATCGTCCCAATATTACTATCACAAGAGAAACAATTGACTCAACAAGACCTTCAGGACTTCAAGTCAAGGATGCTGCATGTTCTTTCCTTCATAGGATAGGAGCGAGGGCTAAAATCCTCCCATACATTGATATGATTAGGTCGGTGGTCCAAAACCTCACCATTGAAGATAGGCAATTTAAGAATTCAAGAATGGAACTCATGGGGCCATTCAGGGTAGAGGAACTAAAGAAAATGTACCATATACCTGACCCTCAAGATATATATGATAAGACATATGTGGCCAAGTTCGCAAAGAAGAACCCAGGCCCCTTCAAGTTGATTAAGGGTTGGAGAGTATTGTAGAACAAATTCAAATTTTACAAATCGGGTATGTATGCTATAGCCTCTTTGGCAAACTCCTACAACTATGTAGCTGCTATGTTATGTAGATTATATGGGTTACCCAATAATTCTAAGTTTTCCATAGAATGGATTTCTTTGATTAATGCCTGCATTAATTCCCACATCATGAATTGGGCCCCCATCCTATCTGATAACCTAGCCACCATCATTACTGAATATCGACAGAAGAGATCCTACTCTCTAAAGAACCTTCCTCCATTCTATTTTAGTGCCTACATTATGGACGCCATCAGTTTCTGCACTACATTTTTGACCATGGGCTTGAAATGGACCTTACAGGACCCCTACCTTATCCATATTAGTCATAAGCAAATATTGGAATCTCATTATATACCCCATTTCTATAAAATATGTCATGCTGTTATTTTTCCCTTGCATCAAATAATTTTCAATAAGAAAGCCCCCAGGTTTTCCCAAGAAGCCACTACAGACCTTCTAGCTGTCGGTAAATATTTTATTTAAGAATGGTTCACCTATGTTATGTTTTTTGGTAGTACATCCGACCCACATGTCCTTCCTTTGTATGTTTCTGATAAATTGTTGGCAAGGGAAATCACCCACCAGACCGTGGGAAAAGGCCTAACTAAATTTCTTAGAGAAGGCAAGAAGTTATTGTGGACCTCGTTTCGTGTCAAGTGCGGTTCTTTTTCTTTAACAAATTTTAATCATGTGATTAAGGATTCATTAATCATGGAAGCCCTCAAGCTTCATACTTTGCTGAAAGGACAATTTGATCCAGACCAGGTAGCATATAACATCACTACTGCGGTAAAGCTCAAGCCATACAACCATAAGGATAATGATTTTGAAGACCTGTTGCAATTAGTTGAATCCTTCGAACAAGCGTTCGAATGGGCTAAAGCCAACCTGAGTCCTGAAGATTTTTAAAAATTTTGGGAATTCAGAAATGAAAGGCTCGAAGTAATCCCATTGCACTTGTTGAAGATCGAAAATAAGCCTACGCCTAATGTTACTGTTAACAGTGAAGGACCTAGTTCTCACATAGAATCTAGGTGAATACTGAGAAAACATCAGGTACAGAGAAGGCGTAAGACATAGATAATATAACAGAGTCCAACAGAAAGTCAGCCGAGAAACGGGTTATGAGAACCCCACCTAAAGGAAACAGTTTAGAGGTCAAAAGCAACAGTTTGGAGCAAGAGAGGGATTAGTTTAATAAAAAACAGTAAGACACTCCCAAAATGATAGATACCCAAGAAACAATTGAGTGTTAAACTCCTCTGCATATTCTATCAGACCAAGAGGTAAGTCCTCAAAACAAAATGATGATATTCATTCATGTTGATCATTATTATATACATGAGGGAGAGACTGTTCATTTCATCTCCCAGTGACTCTTCATCTTTTCTATTATTTATTTACATTAACTACGGTTGTTCACCCAATCCCTATGATTAGGTGTCAACATTCCCCCCCAATCTGAAGGGACATTGGTGAGTCCAGGCATCGTTCTGAATCTTTCAAGCTTTTCTCTTCCAAGCACTTTGGTGAAGATGTTTGAAATTTTCTCAATAGTGGAACAATGGCAGAGATGGATTGTTTTGGCCTCAACAATGTGCTTCGTTCGATCATGGAACTTTGGGTTCTTGTCCAACTTTATTTCCGAGGTATTGTCAATCATGAGTGGAGTTGATTGTACTTGTTTTACCTGCAAATCTTCAAGAATTTTCCTGAGCCACACAATTTCTTTTGTTGCCTCAGCTGCTGCCACATATTCTGTCTCTGTTATGGAATCTGTTGGAACTAATTGTTTGTGTGATCTCCAGGAGATAGCTCCTGATCCAAGACTCATAGCATAACCTGAATTAGATACCCTAGTTTCTTTGTCTCCATAGAAGTTTGAATCAGAGTATCCAATCAAGCTGAAGTCGCCCACCTGTGTATACTTGATTCCAAAGTCTTGAGTTCCCTTTAAGTACCTTAGAACTCTTTTTTCAGCAGACCAATGTCCCTCACAAGGCTTTTTCATAAACCTGGAGAGGATTCCAACAACAAACGAAATGTCTGGTATGGTAGTAATTAGGTATTTGAGACTTCCTACAAGCTGTCTATACTTTGTTGCATCCTCAAATTCTTTTCCTTCAATGGATGTGAGCTTTAAGTTTTGTTCCATTGGAGTAGTAATGGGATTGCATTCTATCATGCCAAACCTATTCAACAGATCTCCAATGTACTTCTTTTGAGAAAGGAATATGGACTTTGGATGTTGAGTTACTTCAATACCAAGATAGTAATGAACATAGCCCAAACCAGTGATTTCAAAACCTTTCCTCAATTCCTTCTTTATGGATGAAATGTAGCTTTCATTGCTCTCTGTCATCAAAAGATCATCTACGTAGACCACAAGATATAGAACTGTTTTTCCAACCTTCTTGACAAAAAAAGTTGCATCATCAACATCATAATGTTTGAAATTGAGTTTCAGAAGATGCTCAGTTAGTTTTTCATACCAGGCTCGTGGTGCTTGTTTGAGGCCATACAAGGATTTTACAAGTTTACATACTTTATGTTCATGTCCTTTCACAGAAAATCCTTCAGGCTAGGACATAAAAACATTCTCTTTTAGATCTCCATTCAATAAAGCAATTTTTACATCCATTTGATGGACTTTCCAACCGTTTTGAGCTGCTTAGGCAAAGAGTGTTCGGATGGTAGCCCATTTTTCTGTGGGGGAAAAAGTCTCCTCATAATCGACCCCTTCCTTCTATGCAAAACCCTTTTCCACAAGCTTTTCTTTGTGCTTGTGAAGTGAGCCATTAGCTTTATACTTGTTCTTGTAGACCCGCTTGCAGCCAATTGGTTTGGTTCCTAATGGAGGATCAACCAACTTCCAGGTGTTATTCTTTATCAGGGCATCATACTCATTTTGCATCGCTTCTTTCCATTCATCATGAGAAGAAGATTATTTGAAGGAAGTTGGTTCAAAATCTGTAGACAAATTCAATTCACAATCATAAGAAACATCCATATCAACAGGTGAATCAGAGTCATCTACATCACCTCCACTTATTCGGTTTGAATTTCTAGTTCCTGTCTTTCCAACCTCATTAGGATGAACACTTTCAAGTGTCTTTGTCAACCACTTTGGGGGACCTTTCTCAGATGGTACATGCTGCTTTGTTGATTGATTTGGGACTAAATCAAGATTGAGTCTCCCAATTCTATCAATCACATCACTTAAAGTATCATCGGTTGTTGGAGTTTCATGCGGGGGAGAGAGTGCTTCAGAAGAATATTTCATAGGTTGATCTAGTATAGGAATCCCCCTTTCAAGATGTGGAATCTTATTATCAAATTCTTGAAATGATTTTGCATTTGTGAATCTATCCAAGCAATCAAGTTGCCTCTCAACAACATTGTCAGTTTTGGATGATTCAAGAAAGATTACATCTCTAGATACACCAAACTTTTTATTAACTTCATCATAGAGATGGTATGCTTTGGAGGTGTTTGAATACCCCAAGAAGATACACTTATGACTTCTTGCACCAAGTTTTTTCTATGTACCTTTGGTATCAAGGCATAATAGGTGGAACCAAAGACCTTGAGATGCTTTACTGAAGGAATGTGCCCATACCACATTTCACAGGGAGTCTTGTTTCTGATAGCATTAGATGGACATATATTCTTTATATATACAACACATAGAACTGTATTAACCCAAAACATCATTTTTACATTTTTGAAGAACAACATGGAGCGTACCATATTTAAGATTGTCCTATCCATTCTTTCAGCTACACCATTCTGTTGGGGATTATAAGGCATAGTTGTTTAATGTTTGATCCCATGTTGGTGAAGATGGTTTTCATATTCATTTGAAGTGTATTCTTTTTCATTATTAGTGCGAATAGTGCCAATATGAGATTGCGCATCATTTTCAATCCATGTATGAAAGTTCCTGAATGTTTGAAAAGCATCAGATTTGTTCTTCAATAAATAAACCCAACAAATTTTGGTGTAGTCATCAATAAATGTCATCATATATTTATTTCGATTTGCAGAAGGAATAGACATTGGACCACATAAATTTGAATGAATGAGTTGAAGTTTTCTATGTGCTCTTGAATGTGAATCATGAAAATAATATTTGCTATGCTTTCCTAGAATGCAAGCATCACATTGCTTAAGTTTCCTAGGAATTGTAGGCAAACCGGCAACACCATTTTTCTTCAACAAGTGGAGGCTATCTTAGTTCAAACATCCAAATCTAGCATGCCATAATAAACTTGATGGAAGTTTACCTTCTTCATAATGAGAATTGTATGAGAAATTTTGTGCACGAGCAGAGGTACCTTGCAACCTGAGAAGCCTTTCTTCTTCTATCCTCCTCATGGCAAGTGAGTGGTCAGACACTTTTCTCACCTCAAGCTTGCCATCAAACATATGAATGGAGTGACCTTGCTGGTAGATGTGGACCAAGGACAACAAGTTTCTCTTCAGCTGTGGGAGATATAGAACATGATATAGAAGGAAGTCTAGAAGACCAGGCAATTTAAGCCTGATTGTGCCAAGCCCTAATGGCTTGAGTTTTGATTGGTCTGCAAAGTATACTGCTCCATCAACATTGTTAGTAAATTCTTCAAAAAAATATTTTCTATGAGTCATGTGGCAAGTTGCTTCTGAATCAAGCAACCAATCATTTTTCCAAGAGCAAGTGAACATTAAATAAGTCTCATTTACTCCAATATTACATTGTGCCACAACATAATGAGCGGATTCAGGTGCTTTACCTTTGTCTGTGTCATTAGTTTTACCTTTGGGTTGGTTTCTTTGCTGCTCAATTTTGTCCCAAGGTAACTTGCATGTGGAGGCATCATGTCATTCATTTCTTTTGTAGCATATGCAGTGCAAATCTGACTTTTCTCCTTGAGAGTGTATTCCCCTCCTGCCTCTGAAATATTTTCCTCTTCCTCTTCGACCATCTCTTCCTTTGGAAGAATATTGGGTAAGATTATTTTCTTTATGAGCAAGGTACACATCCTCTTCAAAAGATTCAGGGGATGTCTTCTTTCCAAAAGATTTCTCTCTTTCAGCAAATTTTTTCACAAGAGAGTCAAAGGTAATATCTTTGAGATTTCCATTTGCTTGCAATGACTCAAGATAATTGAAGTAAGTAGGATAAAGTGCCTTGAAAAAAGTGATCAGAAGAATATCCAATTCAACCTTAGTGGTTTTGATATCATGCATTGTAGATTTTACTTCGAATGCAAGAGCAAGAGGATCATTATTTGTAATTCAAGAGTGAAGAGTTTAATCATGAGTTGAACGACTTCAAGTCTAGAGTGTGAGTCATAGAGTTCTTTCAGTTTTTGTAAGGCTTCGAAAGCATTTGAAAATGGCGAAATATGGTAACTCACCTCTTCACTTACTGATGCTACAATCAATGTATAGGCCTTACTGTTCTTATTTTCCCAAATGGTAAACTCCTTGTCTGAGGTAGGTTTTTTTGGCTCTTCGTCTCCATCTCCAACACACACTCCTTTCCACAACTCATTGAAAATGAGGGTGTGTTTTATTTTCCTGGACCACTCAGGATAGTTCTCCTTGCCAGTGAGAACTGTTCCCACAATAGATATGATTAAATGCATTGTAAAATCTGTGTACTGTGGAAAAAAAATACTTCTACTGCAAAATTTTGCTCCTAAAAAAAGATGATTAAGATATATGGAGACAGAGGTATCACTGTACAAAATGCAATACCACACACTGCAATATCATTCAACATAATAGCATTCACCATTCACTAACTCTAATATTTAATGCCATACACATATACAATACAACATCTCATAGTCACTAAAAATAGTCATACCATTTGCGCAAGAGAGGAGGCTCTCACCCATAGGCTCTAGACGACAATAACATTGAAGCAGCGTATCAATTGAATGGCTTAATGGCCACACAAGTTGGCATTAAGTCATGTTGGGACCCGGTGCCACTGCCTCCAATACAATCTCCAAGGGAGGCCACAACGTATCAACTGGAGCACCCACGCATGGGCCACAAGCGTATCAACGGAGGTATTCTAAAGGCATCAAACAATTCCAACACTAAAACACATGTCATCATATAAAAAAACTCTCATATATAAAAAAACAATGCATCACAACATACGACCTTCAAATACTTATCAACAATGTTCACAGTGTTTTAAAAACCATTCAAGGCACAAGACATATACTTGGACCTTCACATACAAACAATTGTGCATTCTCAGATCACTGCATTCCAAGTCGTAGGCCTGCATGTGGATGGGTTACAGATGCCAACGATTGCAAATGACTAAAAATTGTGGGAAGAGTATCGCGAGTTGAACGCATCTCCAGCTTCAATGTACAACGTTCAATTCTCATACTGCAACAATTTGTAATGCCTCGACCCAATCTCCACACCGGTTTCAAACGCACCAACATAAAAAACACATAATGGGCATTCATACGCGCCAGGGAGTGAGAATCAATCGAAGACTGAGGATGACAGGAATTTTGCAGATTGTAGAAATGGCGTAAAGGAGTTACAATTTAAAGAGGGAAGGCAAAAATGGCATTGGCTCTGATACCATGTAAGACGAGGACGTAACTCGTTAAAAAAAAATCATGATATTCATTCAGGTTGGTCATTATTATATACATGAGGGAGAGACTGTTCATTTCATTTCCCAATGACTCTTCATCTTTTCTATTATTTATTTACATTAATTATAGTTGTTCACCCAATCCCTATGATTAGGTGTCAACAAGGAGAATACAAAGTCTAATTCTATGGACGAGCAGTCCAAATCCATGGATGAGCAGTCCAAACCTATGGATGAGCAGGCGACAACATCCTAAAAAACTGAGATTATCCCTACTCTGCCCACATCAAAGATCATCTTGAAAGTGACTGAAATCCCTCCACGATGTTTTCTACAGCCCGCTCCACAAGGTTGTAGTAAGCAGACAGAGGAAAAGGAAAAGGGTAGAAACAATGAGCTCCTGCTTGGAAATGAGCCAATGGACATAGTTTGGAGGGACATTCCTTTCAACCCAACTAAGAACTTGACTAGATTGTCACGGTTCACGGGAGCATATGCAACGACCACCATGGACAAAGCTACTGAAGTCTCTACTTTGTTGAGAGAAAAGGAGGAGAGGATTGCACAGCTCGAGCAACAGCTCGAAATAGAGAAAGCAAGTGTGAACAGGCAAGCAACTGAGCAGCTTTTCCAATTGCAAAAGTGCATGGATGTCCTGAAGATAAGCCATGAAGTCGATATATCGGCCAAAAACATACAAATCCGGGAATTGCAGCAAGCCATGGAAAGATATAAGGAAGTTCCTACTACCGAGGAATTCATTAAAGAGGTGCTAGAACTAAATTCCCTCCTGATGAAACAGAAAGATCACTTCTGCCAAAAGATGTCACACATTACTCCTTATCTGATCACTAGTGGCTAGCTAACAGATAAGGTGATCGACCAGAGAACCGAGTTTACTGATCTGAACACCAGAATATTAGAGTTCATCGAATGGTAGGAAACAGAAGATGGAAGAAAATCCAATCTGACTGAGATTTAGGAGACACACAAAGACATTCTTTTCACAGATTGGGACACAAGAATCAAGCAAGCTGAGCTAGTAATGGCAAGGGTAGCTGGGGTATCAAAAAATATAATCAAGGCAGTGAACCAAACTATGTTTGTCACCAACCTTGTAAAGGAAGGCAATCTAAAAGAAATGCCAAATTTAGGTGCTTTGCATAAAAGCTGGCAGAAAAAGGTAGAGATTCAAAGGGAAGTAATCGCAAAATTCATCAAAACCAAATGGGATTCATATTGGCAATACCTTGTCAAGCTGCACAGTCAAATCATGACCCTTAACTGGTCACTTCATTTAACTTAGTGGATGCTGCCACCTCTCACCGATGCAATTTTTGCGGGACAGCTCAGGACACATTTTGGGGCACCTCCTCAACTCAAACCAATGATCGATATATGTGATTTGAAGGACAAGATGAAAGACAACAAATCATCGTCTTAGCCTCTGCTCATCAAGGCACTGTTTATTTTTAGAGTTACTTAACTAGTTAGGAGGAAGGTTGTTTGAAACCTCCTCAAATTTTTTTATAATATATTTTTGCATATTAGTTAGAATAGTATTTATACCCTTCTCATGCATTTAGAGAAGGGTCCAGAATTTTATCAAAAACATTTGCAAAGAATGCACTTTTGTAAGTTTTTGAATTCTTTGGTGAAATTATGGAACATGATTGTTTCTTTTAGATATCAGTCTACTTTCCTTTGTTGATGCACCATTGTGTTCTTGGGAGATAATTTGATTTGAATAAAGGAGTTGATCCATGTCATTAGTCAAATGAGTAGAACTTCCCACATATGGTACTATTATATTGTATGATTGATTATGTTTTTATTTAATTAGTGACAACAATTTACTTTCATGAATTGTATGTGAGATTTATCCTTTCTGTTAAGCGTTAATTACACTATTGTATGATGCCTAACTGAAATTGTTGATTTGAATATATAACTCATCATATATGCGATATATTTTATAAATTTCTTTGACTAACTATTTAGTCAAAGAAATTATCTTTATATGTTATCATCTCTGTTTATGCATGATTGATCTTTATTATCGCATGTTAAGCAGATATATTTGTAGATCTCGTACAACACAGAAATACCCAGGTTTATATTAGAATAAGTTAGTTTAGAGATTTGCGTGATAGAATAGGTCATTTAAATTATCATTATTCTATTTCAATCACTCATGAACCACCCACTCTCATCATAAAACCCACATTGGGAAATTGGTCCCATTATCCCTAGTCGAAGCCACCACTTTAAACGGAAAAGGAGTTGTCTTAAGGTTCAAACCGGGTGGTTATCCCCCATGTTGGGGCAGTAAAATTCTAAGGCCGCAACATTTTGGCACTAGAAGGAGGGCCATCCTACTATGAATGGCATATCAACCTAAATATCAATCGATAAACATTCATAAGAGTCAAAATCCCTCCACAACTTCTACACCTTCTAGATCTCGTTCAGAATCTCCTAATCAGAAATCTGAAGCTATAGAAACATATCCCTCATCTTCCGAAATAGTAAGACAACCAACTTCCCCAGATTACATCCCGAGTCTCCCAAAGTCCATTCTTTGATACATAAATTGCAACAAATATCCATTTCTACTAAGAAAGCATAGAGGCCCGAAGTTTATGAAGAAAGTGTTACTTCCTTATTAAAACAAATTGGTGTCTTAACTAGATTGCAAAGTGAAAGGCTTGGAGTAACCCACTTTGAGTTCCCCATCCATCCACGACGTAGGAAAGTTACCTCACCAAGATCTGAATCGGATACCAGTGAGATCACATCACCTTTCCATCCATTCACTTCCCCATTCACTTCTACTAAATCCACAACTTCTCAACTATCCACTTCTCCATTTGAGTATTGCCACTAGTAGTTCTAACCCAGTAGTAAGTTCTTCACCATCTATACCTACTTCTAGACCGACCTTCCCATATTCTTAGTCTACAAATCAAGTTATGGCCAATCAACTCGCTCAACCTTGGACAAACCCTGGTGCTGTCCTGGTCGAAAATCCAAATGCACTCCCAGCAAACCAAGAAAAATGGCTACTGAAGTAAAATCCCGATGATGGTCTTTCGGTCGAAGAACATATAAATAACTTTATTTTAGCCATGAATATTAATGGAGTTGCACATGAAGATGTTGTAATCAAATTATTCCCTTATACCTTCCAAAGATTTGCTGGATATTGGTATTTTTCCCTTCCAACAGGTTTAATTAGGGACTGGGATACTTTTGAAGAGATATTTCTTGCAAAATTTTGTGATGGCAGGACCATAGCATCCTTGATCAATGATATTTCTAACTCAAAAGATAACTCAGATGAAAGGATCAAGGACTTCAACTCCAGATTTAACAAATTGCTAAATAAAACCCCAGCTGCCTCAAAACCTGCAGTAAATGTACAAATAGAATGGTACATATCGTCTCTTCCTTCTAATATTGCGATTTTCGTAGATAGAGCCAATAAGGCTACCTTGTAGAAAACATAAAGAAGCCCTGTCTGTAGAAAGAAGGATTATAGCTTTGGAAAATATATCTCAAACATACGAGAGGAAGTCAAAGAAAGTAAAATTTAAGGATGATTTTAAAAATAAATCTTCAAAGGATCCTTTTGATCTTGAAGGCCTTCAGAGAGTGTTAAAGACAATGTCTAATGAAATGGTCAAAATCAAGAAATAGGTTGCATAATCTTCTACTCTCAAGAAACATTTTTGCTCATTTAAAAGGAATCCTTCTTCTGCACACAACCCTCAAACACCCTTTCAAATGTTGAGTCTGATCAAGAAGCAGAAGAAGACTCACCAGCCAAAGAGGAAGCCAAAATGAAAGAAGAAGTTGAATTAAATAAAATGTGGGATTTCATCCTCCCAACTGAAAAAGAGGCACAAGCTATGCCAGTGACTACAAGAAGCAAAAACTTTCTTGACATGTCTGTCACAAATCAGAAACAAAAAACTGCTACTTCTGTAAAGGAGAAAACAATAAGTAAGAAATATAAGACTAGTCAAACCAATCCTATTCCTCTGGATCCTCCAAATACTTCCAAAACATTGGTAATCTCAGACACAGTGGAATACAATATAGTTGAAAACATGAAAAAGACTAGAGCAAACATTTCATTGCATGAACTCACTAAAACTTAAGCAACAATAGAAAATTTTATTAAGAGAGTTAAAAGCAGTTCCTGTATCCCCTCTGCCATCTGCTGTAGTTACCCAAGCTGCCTGTGATATGGGAAAACCTCCATCATCTTCCAACAAAGTAGATCCTTCATATTTAGTCCTAATTGGTAATAGATCTATTTCTCATATTCCTCCATTTCTGCTCACTTACGAAATTTTCAACAGAAATGTTCATAACTGCCATGTTGACTCAAGAGCCTCTTCAAATATCATGCCAAGAGCTGTGTGCACCAAATTAAATATTACACCTTGAAAATCTACAATACATATAGTTCAATTACACGAGACAAAAGTAGAGGTACTTGGAGAAATAACATCAATTTCAATTAGGCTTTCCTCTAATCCAAAAGTTTCCCAAATAATTGATATTTTAGTGGCTGATATACCTGAATTTTATGGTTTAATATTAAGTAGGGATTGGTCTGAAAAGTTGCATGGTTACTTCACAACTGATTGGTCTCACATGTGGTTGACATATAATGGTAAACCAAACCACATTAGGCTAGACCGAGAAAAGTTCATGAAATATACAGTCACTGACCTTGAGGGAAGCAATGAACTTGTTGCCTTGTTATAGGTCTATTTGGGCACATCACTCTCGACATTCAGATCAATACAATTAGGGCTCATAAAACCCTAATTCAGTTGCTACATTCCCTAGGAAAATCATCTCATTGAATGCTTCTATCCATGAAAGTTTCCTAGCCTGAGACCTCGCTGAAATACCTCCATGGGACAACAGCGCAACCTTGGTTAGGGGTAACTGCACTGCAATGCAGGTAGGCCCATTCAGGCCTGCACTTCAGTGCACTTAGGCCCACTTACACCTACGTTGGGCGAGAATAAGCGAAATTGGCATAGGGTTCTGGGAATATTCCTTGATTCTAGATCATTCTAGAAGGATCCCATGTCTTATCTCATCTTATGAGCTCGAATTTGGATAGGCTATGGATCAATTAACCTCCTATCCTCTCATCCCTTGATCCATGCAAACTAACTCCAATTTTGGAAGGCCATCCAATACCCTCATTTATTACCAAACCACCTCCATTTCCCTATAAATTGAGCACTCATCATAGCGATCAAGGGTCTAGAATTTGAAGATTGTAGAGAAATTATGTTGGTTTGAGATTTGATTTCATGTCAAGCAATGTTATGCTACTGGATTGGTGTGCTTTTGGTGTGATGAGGGTTGGACTGAAGCTGGATGAGTGACACAGGATCAAACCACATTGGGTGAAACTCTTTCTCCTATATTAATAAAGTTTTTTATTCCTTTTCTCATATTCTTGTTCACATCTATGGTGATTATGTGTTTCAATGTTGTTGATTCCATTGGTTTATAGTAGATAGATCATGTATGCTTTGATCGTTGTTGTTTTTTTTTTTCTGTTGACACAAGTACCAATTGAGCGGATTCAGTTCAAGTGGGAGTGACGAGATCAATTCAAAGGAGATGAAGGAAGCGAAATACTACAAGTAAGTTCCCTCATCTCATCTATCTACTATAGGAAACGGTTAAACTACTTTCTTTCTGTTGTTGTAAGTGTAGCTACCCACTTAGGGAAAATGTGTTTATCCGTAGATACAAATTACATATAACAAATTAGTGACCATATTGGGGATCGATTTTCATTCCTGGTAGTTTACTTTCATCATATTACATCATGGTAGACTTTTATTGACTTCATTGATCTTATTTCAATCATTTTGAAGTGTTTTTGGCCAAAAAATTGTGATTAGATGTCTTCTGATTAGGCTCTCTAGCAACAACGCAATGTTGGTCTTGACACAGTGCACTACAGAGAACCCTTGGCTTAGAGGTAGTGCAATGAAGCACACTGTCTCCCACTCTAGGTTGTGTTGATACTTCTTAGGCTAAAGCCCTACCTTTGGCTTGGTTTTTCCCAAATTTAATTCTGATTTTTTTTGCAGAAAGATCAATATTTTCTATGGTTCTGAAATCAATTTGTATTTCTTCTCCTAGCCCTACTTTGGACTTGATTATTTAGTGTTTCTTAAGTGATTTATTTATTATTATCAATTCATTGTCAAAGTTAGCTTATGTCGATTAGTCTTTTCTGAAAAGGAAGTGTTGTAAATTCTTCATTTCATTGAAATAGAAAGTGTCGTAAAGTCTTTGTTTCTTGCGAAAAGTATTGATTGATTGTTGGTGCATTTAGTTTCCTTTTGCTCATATAAACATTAAAGGAAATGAATAGAAAAACTTGCATTATGCATTTAGAGGTTTGTGTGTCCTTGTAGGAATAATATAGGGAATGTTGCAATAGATGTGCTCTATGCTCTTTGATTAAATATTATGATTGCTCTATCCCTTTTAGTTAAGGTTTTCATTGTTCAAATTGAATGAAAGAATGTTTCTCACGTAAGCTGCATTCTAGGAATTGCAAACATACATCACGTGGTGAACCTTGAAAGGAAAATTCTTAAGAAGATTGTTAGGAATCCATATTGTCTACTTTTGACCTCATATTTTGTTATGATATTACCCTTTTTAGTCCATAAATAGAAACCCTTGATATCATTTTGACCTCATCATTCCAAGGTATGAAGTAACTCTCCTCATTTGCTATATGTTTAATTATTCAACACATATTCATGTTATCTTTACAATTAATCTTTGGAAATTGGCTAAGTTGCTGACAATTGATTGGAACTGTTCAAATTCCACATAATCGTAATTCACAATTGCTGCAACACCAGAAACAACAACTGTGCAATTGTTGCAACACCAGAAACAACAACTGACTAAAGCAGGAAAAGTCTTAATTTGCAAAGGATGAAACAGTAACCGTCTGAAGCTGGCAGAACTATACTTGGTCGATGATGATATAGCACGATCAAGCAAATTAAGTTGCAAATGCGGGAACACTAGGAACAACATGAAACAATTGAGATTTACCAAATCAACAACAACAGTGGAATAGCCAAGGATAGCACAAGGACCCCAAGGAGATAGACGAAGACTACCAGTTTTGCAACAGCGAAAGGATCCAATTAAACAAAGGACGACAAAGATATACATTGTTGTAACAATATGCTGTAACAGGAATTAATTTCCTATTTTTGTATAGAAGAATCAAACTGAATGAATAATGACAATCTATTGTAATAGATGTCTCATCTATAAAGAGGAGACATCTACAGTTGAAAGCTAGCAAGTTATAACGGAAGTATTGTAGTGCAGAGAGTCTGAGCTCCTGTTGTAATTAGACTTTTTGGTAGATGAATAAACCATTGTTCTGAGCATTTTAACTTAGCATCTGTGTTCAGGGGAATCTTGTGAGAGGGACAGGGCCCACCTTCTTCACAAGATTCACCCATTTCTTTCTTGTTAAGTGTGTGTGTGATTTCTGTACATTTTTAGCCTTGCTTCTGATATTTCCTTTTTGCTGATACGATGTTTCCTTGATCGATTGGCGCTGTGAGAAGTGTGTCACTGGTGATTAGGATTTTTCAGTGTGTATTGGCCACTGATCACAGAGGTAGGTGCTGAACATCCTTATTCTGAGGACAGGGTCCTGGTCCTCTGTTACAAACGACCAACATTTCTTTATGCAGATTTTTTATCATTAATCAATTTCATTTCATTTCTACAATAGTTTATGACTGTTGTAACACGGAGTAAGGTTTCGATAGGAAGTAGATCTGTTTGTACTACAACCTTTAACGCTTTTAGAATTAAGTGCATATAGTACGAGGTCACCTTTGAAACAAAAGGACTTTCCCGGGTTGACAAATTTAATGTGGTACTTGACTGTTTAATCAATAAACAATTCGAGCAGCCAACATTTTGGCGCCATTGCCAAGGAAGGCGACTAAAAGATTTTAAAGGCATTAATGATTTTCCTTTAGAATAACAGGTGCATGAGAGGACGCAAGAAGGCTAACTTCGCAGGCGGTAAGGGCATAGGGGGAGGAAGAAAATTTCATTGACGAGATCATTTCAAAGGCCGAGACATCCTAGAGAACAAGTTCCCGAAGACCTCAGATCTAGTATTCCTCCCAAACAGATCACCAGACGGAGGAAGTACTACGACCTGAAAGGAAGTTGGAAACACCAGAGCACGTTGAGGAACCAGTAGAAGAACCTGAAGAAATAGAAGATACTGAAGACAGAGCAAGCGATTTGGGGAAAAGAACAATGGAGGATAACAGAGCAGAAGGAAGGGGGGAAATTCACTCTCCACCCTGGAATTTCCTATTGGGGATCTTCCAAGGGGAGCAATCCCTATGAAGAATATTCCACCTGCAGGATTGCCTAATTTTCATGAGTTATCCTCTGAAGATCCTGATGAGTTCCTCTTTGAGTTTGATATACTGTGTAGGAGTTATGATTATGTAACTCCTGCTCAGAATTTAAAATTATTTCCAGCAACGCTGAAAGGGAACGTGTTAAGATGGTTTATGAGCTTAAGGGCTCAGGTAATCACTACATGGGATCAGATGAAAGAAAGTTTTCTGACTAAATATCAGGATTATTGTCGAACAAGAGAAAGAAAGGAAGAATTGTTTAAAATGGTTCAGAAAGAGGACGAGAATCTAGAGGACTTTGTAGAGAGACTGCAGTATAATCTGTAGCGATCAGATCATCCGACTATGAGTAAGGATATTATGAAGACAATACTGCTAAAAGGAGTACGAGATGAGTGCCTGGATATGCTAAACATGCTTGGAAAAGGGGATATTTCCAAAGAACCATTTGATGAGATTATCAACCTCTGTATGAGGTGTTCCAGAGGAGCAGCAAGTAGATCTAAAAGCAGGGACAGTACATACTCAAGAGTCCAGAAATCAGCAAGTGGAGGAGCAACACGAGCCGAAATAGGTAAGATGCTTGAAGAATTTAAAACTGAAATGTTAAGCTCTTTTGCTTCACAAATTGATGCTCTGTAGGTTAAAAAGAAACAGGCAGAAGCATAAGCTGCTCTGGCTATTTTTTGCTCCAAATGCAGAGGGAAGCACCCACTAAAGGAATGCCCATTGGATAAGGTACCAATTTGTACCATTTGTGAAAAGGATCATGAGACTCAGCAATGCCCTTCTTTGCCAGGAATAAAGGCAGCACTGCAATCAACTGAAGAAGAAGCTGAAGCAGTGTACCTGATGACATAGAGGAGGCAATGGCCACAAAGACAAGGTATGAAGTTCTAACACATCATTTAGTTGTTGGAATAATCACTCTCCTTTTCAAACAATTACCCACCCATGAATCAAATGCAATACCCACCCTTTAATCCAATGCAATTTCCACCTATGCAGCAACCAAATCCTCCTTTTACCGACCCTACTATGTGGAATCCTTGGACTCTTCAGCAACCTTATTTCAATCAATGGAATCCAAACTAGACAACCCAACAGATTCCATTTCCTCAACACCAACAATCTCTTTCCTTACCATCTAATGCTCTGCAGAATAACCAGTCAATCAGACCCCAACTGCCTGTGCAACCTAACCCCAACCCTAACAATAATAAAGCCCTGCAGGTAATTGATATTCAAAGTCAACCTGTCTCCCCTATGCAATGTAATGACATCCATTTACGCTCTGGGAGGATAGTTGAACCTGTCATTGATGACATTACTGACTCTGAAAAAGAGGAAACTAGAAAGGAAAATTCATCTAACAACAATGCTGAAATGGTTGAATCATCTTCTAACAAGACTGCCCAAACAACAGAGCCACCCTTTCCTGAAAGACTGGCTCTTACTAAAATATTTGAGCCACCTACTTTTAACCTTTTAGGAGAACTGCAGAATTTATATGTCAAAATTCCGTTATTGCAAGCACTAAGAGATGTTCCTATTTATGCTAGAACTGTTAGGGATATCTGTATTAAAAAGCCTAGAAGAAAAGTTAAGGAACCCCTCACAGTTTATGTGATGGGAGAACTGACTGCTTTGATGACAGAAAAAGACCCCCCTATGAAATATGGTGACACTGGTCACCCTACAGTAATAGTTTAGGTTGGTAAAACCTTTGTCTCTAAAGTTCTAGTAGATCTAGGTGTTGCAATAAACATTATGACACTCGAAATAACACAATTACTGTAGTTGAAATACTTAATTAGGGAAACTCCAACTATCCTAGATCTGGATGACCGCTCTACAATTAAACCCGAAGGAGTCATTGAAGACCTGGTAATTTCCGTAGAATCTTGGAATTACCCAGCCGACTTTGTGGTGTTACAAACTAAAACAAAGTTGGGGGGTCATCCGCTGATTCTAGGAAGACCTTGGCTAGCTACAGAAGATGCTTTCATCAACTGTAGGTCTGGATCAATGACAATATCTAATGGGCAGGAAACCAAACAGCTGACTCTTTATCCTCATGCCACACCCATGACTAATAACGACAATTCAGTTTGGTTAGATTATGAGGATGAGGAAACCCAACCTATTTTAATTGTCGGACAAGCTTTAACTTTCAAAGACTCAACCGAAGATGAATTAATCAACAACTTTATTTTTGAACCTTCTTTGGTCAGTCCAGAAATACACAATCACTTCACTGCAATCTTGGAATCTAAATCTCAGCACAACCTTGAAACTGAAAATCTACCTCAGACATTAGCTGGCAGCCCCTCGAAAAGTATAACAGTAGAAATCGAGCCAGGTAAAACATTAAATATAAATCCTAATCTAACAGATGATAAAAAACAACAGTTAATGAAGCTACTCTGAGAAAATAAAGAGGCATTCGCATGGGATTATACAGACATGAAGAGGATTTCTCTTGAACTATGCACTCACCGCATTTATATTAAAGAAGGATCCCGCCCAGTTTGTCAACCCCAACGACGAATGAATCCCAATTTAAGGGAAATAGTAAAAGAAGAACTTCAAAAATTGTTGAATGCAGGATTTATATACCCCATATCTGATAGTGAATGGGTTTCTCCACCAGTAATTGTACCCAAGAAAAATGGGAAATGGTGAGTATGTGTGGACTATAGAGCCCTAAATAAGGCCACCCAGAAAGACCGTTTCCCTTTACCATTCATTGATCAGGTATTAGATAACTTGGCAGGTAAGAAATTATTTTCCTTTTTCGATGGATTTAGCGGATATAATCAGATAAATATTGCACCACAGGATCAGGAAAAAACCACTTTTACTAGCCCTTGGGGGACCTTTGCCTATAAGGTTCTTCCATTTGGGTTATGTAATGCCCCAGCAACATTTCAAAGAGCGGTGATAGGGATGTTTTCTGATATGATAAATGATTCCTTAGAAATATTCATGGACGAATTTACTCCTTATGGCACAACCTTTGAGGATGCCCTACAGAACCTTGAAAAAGTACTTAAGCGATGTATAGAAGCACATCTTGCCTTAAGTACTGAAAAATGCCATATGATGATGAATGAAGTATTGTATTGGGTCACTTCGTTTCATTTTTAGGAATTCAAGTCAATCCCGCTAAAATACAGGTAATTTTGACCCTCCCTATCCCCAAAACCCAAACTGATGTGAGAAGTTTCTTAGGACATGTCGAGTATTATAGAAGATTTATCAAGAACTTTTCTAAAATAGCTTCTCCCCTGTTTGTGTTACTATCGAAAAATGCTGAATTTAAGTGGACTGATGATTGTGAAAAAGAATTCGATGAACTTAAACATCAGTTGTCTACAACTCCCATTTTGAGAGGACCTGATTGGGCACTCCCCTTTCATATATCCTCTGATGCCTCAGACACTGCGATTGGAGCTGTCCTGGGACAGGAAGAAAACAATCTTCCCTATGCCATTTATTTTATTAGTAAAAACATGACTCCCACAGAACTTAATTATACAGTTACTGAGAAAGAATTCCTAGCAGTTATTTATGCTATCAATAAATTTCGGCATTACATTATTGGTTATACTACTTTTGTGCATACTGACCACTCGGCCATTAAATACTTAATGAAAAAATCAGTTACAAATGCTCGAGTCACTAGATGGTTACTGTTATTACAAGAATTTGATATCACAATTATAGATCGACCAGGAAAAGAAAACGTAGTTGCTGATTTCCTTTCTTGGTTAAAAACTAACGAAAATATTCCAGTAGATGATTCTTTTCCCGATGAGTATTTATTTGCAGTGTCTGCTCACTCACCTTGGTATGCAGACATTGCTAACTACTTATTTGCAGGAAAATTACCATCACACCTATCACATAGAGAAAAAAGGAAAATTATTTAGCAGAGCGCTAGGTACAGCTGGATAAGCGACTGTCTGTTTCACACAAGACTCAATCAGGAGATCCAGAGATGCATTGGAGAAGATCAAATTTATGATGTATTGAAAGCTTGCCACGATGACCCTTGTGGAGGACATTTCGCAGACAAAAGAACAACACACAAGGTTCTCAGGATGGGATACTATTGGCCCTCAATCTTCAAAGATGCAAAGAAATATGTTAGGGCCTACGATAGCTATCAAAGAATGGTCCAGCCTAATCACAGGGATGAAATGCCACTCAATCCCCAGACAACCAGGTTGTAGCAGATTCAGGAGCTAGACGAGAAAATATTGGATGCCATCCATCAAACAACCATGATTCAACAACAAAGAACCAGATGGCATGACAAAACTATTAAGCAGAAGCAGTTCCAGAAAGGTAACTGGGCTTTACTGTATGACTCCTGTTTCGAGAATTTCCAAGGTAAATTAAGAACAAGGTGGCTAGGACCTTATGAAATAGATGTTATTTTTCCAAACGGAATAGTCAGACTCTTAACGATTGATGATAATAGAACATCGTTATTAGTGAATGGGTACCGACTCCGTCCGTATCAACAACTTGTTTCTAAAGAGGATTTCAAAGCTACCTGCATGGCAGAATTACATTATGTTTTTTTGGGGGAACCTGCTGCCCCTCAAGGCAATTAAATTTTTGTTCATTTATTTATTTTTAGATTAGATTTTTTTTTTTAACTAATAATCCCTGCCAAGGGTTGCCATGTTACAATTAATTGTTTTGCAGATCTTACTTTCAAAGGATGGGTGAGAATAAAAATTCTAAGAGAATCACTTTGCAGCTTGGGAACGTTTTTCGGACCATAAATCAAGTTTTACATCATTCCCCGTTGCTGCAACATCATTTCCCGTTGCTGTAACACCACTACCCGTTGCTGCAACACCATTTCCTGTTAATGCAATATCATTCCCCGTTGCTGCAACACCACCTTCCGTCAATATGACACCGTTTCCCTGTTGCTGCAACACCACTTTCCTCAATACGACATCATTTCTCCGTTGCCGCAACACCACTTCCCGCGGCTGTAGCACGAGCTTATGTTCCGACAACATCACTTTTCAATGCTGCAATACCAGTTCCAGCACTTAATGAATTATCATCCTGATGGAACATATTGTGCTTCATTAAAGGGACCAGCCAGGAACTCTAATAACTACACTTCGTCACTACTACTTCCTGTCAGATCGCTTGTATTTTCACGATTGAAAACCCGTTGAAATTATGATTAAGCCAGCAAAAGACAAGATAAGACTTTTTGCGTGCGACTAAAGGTAAAAGTAAAGGTACACATGTTTAAGTGTGAATATTAAATTATAGTTAATGCAGAGATGTGATACGACTACCGAAATCATTATACTGCCAATTAGATCATTCAGCTGTAGATTTGGGGGGATTACCAAAATATCGTAATTATTCCTTAACACGTCAATCGCCGCCACCCTTACTCCTCGTGGTAATATCTAAAACTTACCTCGCCGTGGCATATCCTCATTTGTAACGGTTTTCTCTGTCTCAAACTCGGTAACTAGGCTCTGCATTGTGTATTTTCGCCTAATCAACAGCTATGGGGGGAAATCTGATCACATATGAACCTGGCACAACAACGCTACTGGAGCTCTACCCCGAGGTTTACCAAATTTTCGTGCAAGCAGGATGGGTAGACTACTTTAGAAGACTCCTGGATTTCAACACACAACAGGTGTTGGATTTCGCATGCAACTTAAGAGAAGGATTTTCTACAGTCCAGGGAGTACATATTCCGGTAACAGAGGAAGACGTAGCCCAAGTTTCCGGCTTACCGACCAACGGTACACACTCGTTCAGTAGGAAACATGTGATTCTGAATGCGCATCAAGGCTTCTTCCTACCAGGCGAGCAAGTCAAAGCCAAAGGCAGAGGGGTCGCACTTCAGTCATTACCTCCACCATGGCCAAAGGTCGCGGAGTTTGTCAAGCAGTATTTAACTTGCGAAGGTCGTTACCAGGTAATTTACCAACACGACTTCATTTTGTTAAATCATTTGAGGCATCGCCAATTGATAAACATGCCTTACTATCTATTGGGTTGTCTGAAAAATATGTCATGTTATACTGGAAAAGCAAATCACCCGGCCCTTTCCCTGAAACACCACCGTTTAGCCCAACTCCTAATAAATAGAGGCTTTGCTCTAAATCATCCACCCCCCGTCATTAATCCTCCCCAGCAAATAGAAGAAAATCCTCAGCAGGAAGAGGAAATTCCCCAACAACCAGAGCAAATACCCCAGGAAATTCCGCAGAAATTAGCAGCAGAAACACCCCTGTAGAGGACCCCAGCCCCCAATGAAGCTCAACCATCTACCCCCATGCTTCATATTTCCACTGATGACTCTGATGATAACACCCCCATCATTTTTCTTAAAAGAAAAAAGAAGCAGAAAACTGAAACTCCACCAAAAAGGAGAAGAACTAGGGCTTCGATCAAAGCAGCTGCTATTCCCGATAGTTCCCCCAATCTGAAGGAAAGTGGTCGAAAAAGAAAAAGTACTGATTTTCCTGCCTTCTTAGCGAGGCAGCGAACACGGCCGACTGCAACATTTAAACCCAACAGCCCTATGATCCCTAGTTCTCCACCCATCACCCTAACACCCCGCATTCCAATCATTCCGGAGCAATCCCTTTCCTCACCCTCTGGGGCTGAGATGCAGAGCGTTGACAGTTTTGTGACATCATTTTCTGAGGCAGCTGCTACACAAGAACCATCTGCCGAAAAATCTAAAGTAGACACCCAAGGTGATATTGGGCAAGTGGCTGTTACACAAGAACCAGCCACTAACCTAACAGGTGACACACAAGAACCACCTGTTGGGGATGCAAATGACCAAATGGATGCGGAACAACAATCCCTTCCTCCGTTAGAGCCTGCAGATACACAAGCTCCGCCTACCATAGCCTCCCTGCAGGAAGAAATTGAATTTTTAAAATCTCAAATTAAGGATTATCAGCAGGAGATAATAATGGTTAAGGAAGCCTATCAAAATGAATATAATCTCCACTTCTTAGCACGAGTAGCGTCTGTAACAGAAAAGAGTCAATACAATGAGTATATGTGTAGTGAGTGTGGTGAGCTGTACACTCAAGCAGGATATAAGATAGTCCAGGTTCCAATGACCGAAGCTAATCCACAACCCTCTGCTACTGGAATCAAAACAGAGCAATCTGCTGCTGTAGTCAAAACAGAACAACCTGCTGCTATTATTAAAACAGAACAACCTGCTGTTACACAAGAACCAGTAGGAATGGCAGCACAAGAAATGCAACAACCTGCTGTTACACAAGAACCAGTAGGAATGGCAGCAGGAGTTGCAGGAGCAGAAACAGGACAACCTGCTGTTACATAAGAACCAGCAGGAGAAACAGAACAACCTGCTGTCACACAAGAACCAGCAGGAGTTGCAGGAGCAGAGATAGAACAACCTGTTGTTACATAAGAACCAGCAGGTTTTTCAAGAGTTATGGAAGAAGACATAGAACCACCGCGGGCCGCCCAAACTACTACAGAACAGAGATCCTTTTCTGACGCTTATGCACAGACAGAACCCCCCTGTGTCAGTGACGATTATGCACAGACTGAACCTCCCTGTGTCAGTAACGCTTATGCATAGACTGAACCCCCCTGTGTCAGTGATGCTCACACGGAGACCTCTAGTTTTCAACAACTAAAGGACACATGGAGAAAAGAATACGAGCTTTCACAAGGGAAGGCATTCCAACAACAAAAGTCAACCTGGTTCAGCTATACATACAGAAATTGGGATGCACTGGAACAGTCTCGAGCTCAACATAAAGAAAATAAGGAGGTAAAAGCTAGGCTATCCCGTGCCTTCGATCTGGTTCAGAGGGTACTGGCTACAAGAAAACCCTCTTTAAATTATGCAATATTCTTGAGAGAATGGTTGGCGTTCTTGCAAATAAAAGCACTTAGAGATGGAAGACCATACCAAGTTGATACACCTGATCGATTTATTGAAACATTCAAAGAGGCACCACATAATGATCAAAACTTGCTCTGTGAACTCTATCTTCACAATGAGGCCATGCCTGAAGATAGAGCGATGAATATACTCCCTATTGTTGGTCATATCCAAATAAGAGCCTTCATCTCTTTTCTAGCTAATCAATTGACTTGGAAAAATGCCTATATGTCAGCAGAGCATAATGAGCAGAACTGCCTCCTTTGGATTCGAAATGAACCACAGAATGCAACCACCTTCATTGCACAGCATCGGAAAAATATAAGTAATCCAGAGTTGGTTAATCATATGAAGAAGCTACAGGTAGCGGTCTTGCAGGACTGTCAGCATTATGTAAAAACAAAAGGGGCACTGGCCATTGAAGCAAACAAGTTATTTTGGGAACATTGTCCCAAAGAGAGACAGGAATATCATCCTTACAATCCCCTCAATCTTTAGGTAGCAATTTCACGCATACCTTATTATGTCAAATGTATGGAAAACTGTGCTGAGAGGTGGATTGGCTACCATTTTTCATTCCCTCTCTTGGTTACCTGGGCCACAAAGATCATTACAAACTGCCAAAAAGAGAGGTAGCAGTATCAAGTAATACAGATGTCAAGGATTCAGAGCAGGTCTGATAAACCTTCTTTAGCTACTGTATCAGCATTACACTGTTCATCCCAGTACTCCGACCAGATTCAGAGTAAAATTGCATAGGACATGCACCCTTTAGTTGGGGGGGATGTTAGGACTCCATATTGTCTACTTTTGACCTCATATTTTGTTATGATATTACCCTTTTTAGCCCATAAGTAGAAACCCTTGATACCATTTTGACCTCATCATTCCAAGGTATGAAGTAACTCTCCTCATTTTCTATATGTTTAATTATTCAACATATATTCATGTTATCTTTACAATTAATCTTTGGAAACTGGCTAAGTTGCTGACAATAGATTGGAACTGTTCAAAGTCCACAGAATCATAATTCACAGTTATTGCAACACCAGAAACAGCAACTATGCAGTTGCTGCAACACCAAAAACAACAACTGACTAAAGCAGGAAAAGTCTTCATTTGCAAAGGATGAAACAGTAACCGTCTGAAGCTGGCAGAACTATACTTGGCCGATGATGATATAGCACGATTAGGCAAATTTAGTCGTAGATGTGGGAACACCAGGAACAGCATGAAATAGTTGAGATTTACCAGATCAACAACAACAACGGAATAGCCAAGGATAGCACAAGGACCCCGAGGAGATAGACAAAGACTACCAGTTTTGCAATAGCTGAAGGATCCAATTAAACAAAGGACGACAAAGATATACATTGTTGTAACAATATGCTGTAACAGGAATTAATTTCCTATTTTTGTACAGAAGAATGAAACTGAATGAATAATGACAATCTATTGTAATAGATGTCTCATCTATAAAGAGGAGACATCTACAGTTGAAAGCTAGCAAGTTATAACGAAAGTATTGTAGTGCAGAGAGTCTGAACTCCTGTTGTAATTGGACTTTTTGGCAGATGAATAAAGCACTGTTCTGAGCATTTTAACTTAGCATCTGTGTTCAGGGGAATCTTGTGAGAGGGACAGGGCCCACCTTCTTCACAAGATTCACCCATTTCTTTCCTGTTAAGTGTGTGTGTGATTTCTATACATTTTTAGCCTTGCTTCTGATATTTCCTTTTTGCTGATACGATGTTTCCTTGATCGATTGGCGTTGTGAGTAGTGTGTCACCGGTGATTAGGATTTTTCAGTGTGTATTGGCGACTGGTCACAGAGACAGGTGCTGAACATCCTTATTCTAAGGACAGGGTTCTGGTCCTCTGTTACAAACGACCAACATTTCTTTCTGCAGATTTGTTATCATTAATCAATTTCATTTCATTTCTGCAATAGTTTATGACTGTTGTAACACAGAGTAAGGGTTCGATAGGAAGTAGATCTGTTTGTACTACAACCTTTAATGCTTTTAGAATTAAGTGCATATAGTACGAGGTCACCTTTGAAACAAAAGGACTTTCCCGGGTTGACAATTTAATGTGGTACTCGATTGTTTAATCAATAAACAATTCGAGCAGCCAACAAAGATCAACTTAAAAGTTATTTCAATTAACCTAATGGAGCATTGTAACTTAACGCATAACATTAAGAGGTCTAGGCTAGAGACGTGTTCTGACGTCGTTAAACATAACAGTTGTCACTAATTGTCTGCGATACATTCCGAGTGTGGTACCTCATTCCATGTATGTAAGTATATCGTAGCTCATCCACGTACTTTCGGGTATATAGGGTAGTGTTATAGTATGAAAAGTATAAAGGAATACTCTCATTGTTTGGTTTCACATTAGACAATGCTAACATGGATTGGGCCTCCACGTACTTTCAAGTATATATGGTAGGAATACATTAGGTTTCTATCCATCCTTAGGTAACCGATTCGGCCTCCTTGTATACTACGATACACCAAAAACAACATTCGGGGAGATTTCCTACACGTATGTTAAGTCCTTGGTTTACTAAGACAGTATATTGCAGTTCACAGTTACTTGGTAATCATTTTGCCTAGATTATCTCTCTTTTATTTTGTTATGTTACTTTGATTAAAATAAAATTAATTGACTGCGGATAACATCCTCCATGTCACTCCTTAGTTGATCTTTGGTTGAGACATATGGTAACAACTCCGGAGTCCACCGATCAAGGAATTCCTTTTGATGGGAATCCTAGTCCTTTTCCTCCTTTCGGAAATATTAGTGTTCCTTATATGGCTACATTGTCCCTTCTAGGACTTACCATTGGATGGCTAGTATGGTTGTTCTCAAGCTCCTTGGCCCCACAACTGAATATCCTACAACTGGACAAAATCAACCTCCAGTTGATCCTAAATTTGACCCTTTACCTTCTTCGTCGGTTGTTTCTTCTTCCCCTTCTTCCTCTTTTCCTAGTGAATGTATTGACACTAATAACCAAGTGGATAAGAAGAAGAAGAAAGGGAAGAAGAAGAAGAAGAAGAAAATTTAGCAGGGGGGCAACCAAGCAACCATTGCTTCAAATATAACTTCTAATAAGAAACCATCTAATAAGCCTCACAAACTTCAATATCCTTGCAAACTTTGTATGGGAGATCATCTTGTTCGAAATTGTTTTGGTATTCCTCAGATCTTAGAAGAATGGTCTTCTCGTTCACATCATCCTACGTCATCAACTTCTAGAGATAATGTTGGTGACACACCATCAACTAGTGGTAGTAAATTTCATGGAAAGAAGGATAAAATTAAGTTTCCTTGTAGGTTATGTGAAGGGAATCACCCCATTCACCTTTGTCCCTACATGGATGAATCCCAAAAAGTGTTGGATAATTGTCCTGCTTCTCCTGGATAATTGGATAATTGTCTTCCTTCTTATGTTCCTTTCCAAATCATAGTACATGTTTATAATATGATTGTATCTGGCATTATTATATATGAAGGTGCATCTATGAGTATCCTTTCCTCCACTGCTTGGTAGATGCTTGGTTCGCCACCACTTGTGCCTATTGCCTAGAATATGTTGGCTTTTAACAGAGGAACTAGTCAACCATTAGGGATCCTTCCTCAGTTTCCTATTACTTTGGGAGGAAAATTTGTTTATCTCAATGTGATGGTAGTCCCAGGCCCTTTAGATTACAATTTACTTCTTGGGCGTGATTGTGTTTATGACATGGGAGCTATTGTTTCAACACTCTTTAGAGTGATGTGTTTCTCGCATGAAGATAGAATTGTCCCCATTGACCAACTTTCATTTCCCGGCCCAAATATGGCTTCAAGTAAACCATCTTCCCTAAATAGTCCTTTTGTCCCAATGGTATCTTCCCCGCCAAGGGTCAATTATGTAACAACTTGTTCCATGTCTATATCAACTGACGATCAATTCCATGAAGTTGTGCATTATGTATTGGGGGCATTGGAACCAGATCTCTCTAATGGATTCCTTGCTACATATCCCTTCCAGAGCATTGTTCTCCCATCTCATGAGAACCTCTTGGAAGTCATGACCTCTTATGGGCTGTGAACAAGGAATATGAGCATAGTTCCTTGTCTTGTGTCAAGCTCGTTAAAAAATGAAACAATGAATATGAGGATAGTTCTTTTACTGTATCAACCTCATTAAAAAAGTGAAACATGTACCAAAGCATAGTTCCTTGTCTTGTGTCAAGCTCGTTAAAAAATGAAACAAGGAATATGAGTAGAGTTCCTTGTCTTGTGTCAAGCTCATTAAAAAATGGAACAAGGTCCCCTAGAGCAAAGTTCCAATTCAAGTCTTTGAGTAGATCTCATAAAATCCCAGCCGAGTCTTTCACTTGATCTCGTAAATGAACCTTCATTCCATCTACTTGATAGCCATGAGTAGTCTACTTAGGTGAATTTAATGAAGCTTGGGGGGCATGCACCTAGAATCGAGTCATCATGTTGGGAGCATGTAAACCAATCTCAAGCATAGTTTTTTCTTGTTTCAAGCTTATGTAAAAATGAAACTGAATCCAAGCATAATTTTTCATTTCTAGCTTTGTAAACACGAAATTGAATCCAAGCATATTTTTTCGTTTCAAGCTTGTGTAAACACGAAACTGAATCCAAGCATAGTTCCTATGGTTCAAGCTTATGTAAAAATGAAGCCATCTCCATTTTAACCCTCGTGATTGCCATTCTATCATCCTCTTCCGTTAGATGATCCTTGGTTTTTCTCCTTCCATTGTCACTATCTACTTGGCCGATCATATGCTTTCACTTGGTTGTTTTACCCTTTTTGAGGAACAGTTGCAATGAGTGGTCTCATTAGCTAGCCTCTTCATAAATCAAAATGTTTTGAGAAGTTCCAACATCACCAAAACCAATTGCTATCCTAGACACCACTCGTTCCTCTAAGCGGAGTCCTCTTTAAGCTCTTTTCAGACTCTTGAAACATGAAAAGATTATCGAGTTCTTGTCCTTTTCAGCTCATAAACGGATTGGAAATGGCATCTACTCAATATAAGTTTAACCCTTTTCCGGACTGAGATAGATTACTTACGAAAAAGGAACACGTTGATCGAACATGGTCAATAGGTTCTCTCTTGTATTATTTTATGCTTTTTCAGACTTGAGAGACAACTTTACAAAAAAGAACTTGTGGAGTTTTTTTTTTGTCCCTTTTCGAACTCTCTAAACATGAAAAAGACCGAGTTCTCATTGTCGTTAAACTCGTTAAAGAATCAAATAGTGACAAACTTGTCCATCATGACATGACCGAGTTTCACCTTCGCTAGACTCGTTAAAACATCACATAGCGATGGATTCACCCGAAGGGTGGAATTATACTACAAGCACATGTTATCCTCCTCAAGCCTGTTAAAAAATAAATAGGTACTAGTCAACAATGACTGGGGAAAATGGGAAGAAGGATAGATCACTTTATGGTAGCAAGTTGCTCTTGAACATGACACTTTCACTTCATCTCTATAACTATTTGGGTTGGGTTATCTACTTGATGGTTATCATACCTATGGTATATCACGCCATCCATCACTTTGGTTTTGGGTCAATGCTATTGTTATGAAACCAGCTCACAAAATGATAGAAAATATATATAAATGCCTTAGAAATAAGCCTCTTCGAGGGGGAAACCTCCTTTACATTACACAAATGAACAATTCTTGGATGATACAAATGACAATACCTCCTTTCTATATGTAGGAGTCTAAGGGGTCATAATATAATCAAAGCCGACATAACAATAATAATGTAAGGGCATAATAATAATAACAATGGGCTTCTATGGGGCACAATAATAACAATATGGGGACTGCATGGGTACAATAATATAATAAGGGGGTTGTAATAATAACAATAAGGGGTTACACTAGTAGTATAGGGGCCTAACATGCTCCTCTCCTTCAGAAAGTGTTGTCCTTAATGCTTGAGTAGTTCTTGATGCTTCTGTATAAAATTATTTTCCTCCCATGTGGAATCTTCAGCGGGTAAGTTCTTCCACTTGATGAGATATTCTGAAATTAATCGATTTCGTAGCTGTCGTGTTCTTTTTTCTGTGACTGCTCTAAGTTCCAATATGATTTTTCCTTCCTCTTCAAGTTATGGCAATATTGTCTGAATTGGGATATTCTGCAACTTTTGAATGAGTTGCCAGACTTCTTTTCCCTTCTTCCATTCATCCCTTGCTTTGTTTAACCAATCTGGTTGGATAATAGAAATAGCACAAAACAATGCTTCCACATCCTCATCCTTTCTTCAGAGTGCATCTGCAACAAAAATCTTCTTCCCTTTTCTGTAGATGATTTCAAAGTCATAACCAACATATTTGTGACCCATATTTTTTGTTTTTCTAAAGATAATAGTTGTTCTAAAAATTATTTAAGACTATCATGATCCATTTTTATCTTGAAGTGTCTTCCCATTTGGTAAGGTCGCCATTTCTGAAGTGCATGTAGTATTGCCAACATTTCCTTCTCATAAATAACTTGCTTGAGATGTAGCAGTAAAGATACCCAATCACCTACATCAAAACATTTTTCACTACAATGTTCATCTACCTATTGTTTCATTCGATTTTGCACCAAAGTGGAATTATCCTTTAAAAGTTGGAGAAATTGTTGTTATGCTCCATGTGATCTTTCACTGCTTGAACCTTTTTATTCTTGATATGTCCTTCTATCTTGAGAGTTTGAGGAGTGGTAATTACTTCCAATGCTTTACAAGATACGGTCAAATTCATTTCTTGATGCTCGATGTGATCTTTCACTTCTTGAACATTTTTCTTCTTGATATGTCCTTCTATTTTGATAGTTTGAGGAGTAGTAATTCTGGCCAATGCATTACAAGATATGATTGGATTCATTTCTTATTTCTTGATGAGATCTTTCACTTCTTGAACCTTTTTCTTCTTGATATGTCCTTCTATCTTGAGAGTTTGAGGAGTGGTAATTCTTGCCAATTCTTTATAAGATATGGTCGGATTCATTTCTTCTTTCTCTGGAGTTGGGTCAAGGCGTATATCCTCTTCTTTTGATGTTTATTGATCCTTTTCTTCCTCCTCTTCATACTCTATGTAAAATAATTTCTTCTCAGCACACTTATGACCTTTACTACATTTGCTATCACAATTATAACAAATCCCTTTTTCTCTTTTTTCTTCCAATTGTTGTGGTGTAACCCTTGTAGGTTGTGGAAGGCTAGGAGAAACAACACTTCCATATTTATAGTTGTGTGGGGTAGAATTCCTTGTTGCCATAATTTTTCTTTCCACTTTGTAACAAAGCTCTTTTTCTCTTTTTTCTTCCAATTGTTGTGGTGTTACTCTAAAGAAGGTGTTGCTCTTTGTATTCTCATAATGTGCTATAATTTCCTCCCTGTAAATTGACCATGTAACAAGTTGTTCACGAGAACAAAGCCCTTTATACCATAAAAATTGATCTTGTTCTAAATATGAAGATGCAACACATACCTTTTGTAATAGTGGTACCCCATGTAGATCAAAATATTTCTCCATTTGTAGTATCCAATTTATCGGATCCTTGCCATCAAACTTCCTCATATTGCTTTTTCTTGATTTTAGGAGCTCGATATTGAAACAACTGTAACTCTGTACTTTCAGATATTTTGTTGGGTTGTGTTATATTCTTTCCACGTAGTTAACAGGGGGTTTGAGGGGCACCTGTAACCCCACTTTATGGGGTACCGGGCAGCGCCCCCGAAAATTTTGGTTTTGGACCCTATGTTAGGTTGGGCGGACCCACCTATGGTTTTGTGCATAATTTTTGCACATGTTTTTTGGACGTGATGGTTTTCGGTCCATGGTGTTGGACGCGATGGTTTTCGGTCCTTGGTATTAGATGCTTCGGCATGTATAAATATGTATTATAACAGTGAAAGGAACATAATGAAAAATCGAGCTGGTAGTCCCGATTTTGGGATCCAGGGGAAAATCTCTGTGTATATGTGTTTTATGTGTTATGATCTCGCATTGTTCATTTTCTGTGTTTTAGAATTCATATGCAATAATTTTTGTACAGGGTTAAAACCTACATTTGGAATCAGAGCTATTTTGGCTTCAAGGGGATGCCTTTGTTGTTGAGGGGTTTCGCTCAGGCTTGTGGTAGACCCTGTTCAATGAGAGATCTGTAAGATCAATTCTAGTGGTGAAAGAAGATGGAAAGCAGTGGAAAGATAGAGATTGAGAAATTTAATGGTCAAAGTTTTGAGTTGTGGAGACTCAAGATGGAGGATCTATTGGTGGATAAAGATCAATGGATCACAGTAGATCTAGGTACTAAACCAATGGGAGTGTCCAATGAAGAATGAAAGAAGTTGGATCGAAAAGCAAAGAGCACAATACGATTGTATGTCTCAGATTCAATATTGCTGAATGTATCAGGGGAAGCTACAGCGAAGGCTTTGTGGGACAAGTTAGGGACTTTGTACCAATCTAAGTCTTTGGTGAATAAACTGTTCCTGCGAAAAAAGCCGTATAACCTAAGGATGAAAGATGGAGACTCGGTGATAGATCATCTAAATGCATTTAATACTGTGGTAAGTCAGTTAGAATATGTTAATATTAAAATTTCAGATGAAGATAAGTGCATCAGTTTGTTGTGTTCTCTACCAGATTCGTGGGATAGTCTGGTTATTGCAATAGGTAGCAATGCAACTACCTCGCATTTTGATGAAATAGTCTCATCCTTGCTGACAAAGGAGATGAGACAGAAAAATATGGAGAGCCAAAATGGTGATGCCTTGTCTGTATGAGGGTGGACCCAGAATAGCAACAAAAATAAGTCATCGAGTGGGAGATCTAAATCTAAAGGGAGATCTAAATCTCCAGGAAAACATGTAAAGGTGGTGTGCTGGAAATGTGGAAAGGAAGGGCACTATAAAAGGGACTGTAAATCTAAAGCTCATGACAAAGGAAAGGGATCTGATGAGGCTCCTTCTGTAGAGGTGAAAACCACCTTAGATGAAGGTGGGGATGTGTACTTGGCTTCTTCAAGTACACATGTAGATCATGAGGCATGGTTGATTGACTTAGGCACATCCTTTCACTTCACTCTCCATAGAGAGTGGTTCTGCGAGTATGAGAAATATGATGATGGTGATGTCTTCTTGGGGGATGACAGGAAGGCTAGAATCGTTGGTCGCGGAAAATTAAAGTTGAAGTTGTAAGGTGGAAGGGTTAGAATGCTTCTAGGTGTTCTACATATTCCTGCATTAGCCATAAATTTGATTTCTACTAGCAAGCTGGATGATGCAGGTGTAAAAATAGTGTTAGAGAAGGATACTTGCAAGATGGTTCAGGGAGCACTAGTATTGATGCAAGGAGTTCGGATTGGAACTCTGTACAAGCTGCAAGGTAGCACTGTTATTGATGGGTACAATAGTTCTATGGTTCCTGAAAGTGGAGCAGAAAATCTAGTGGTCTCTGGAGAGAAGACCATGCTATGGCATCAAAGGCTTGGACATATTAGAGAAAAGGGCCTTCGGATACTTCATGGTAAAGGTATGGTAGAAGGTATGAGTAATAGCTCTCTAGATTTTGATTTTTGTGAAAATTGTGTATATGGGAAGCCGAATCGAGTGAGTTTCCCCTCTTGTAGTAAGAGGGCGAAACAAATATTAGAGCTTGTGCATAGTGATGTGTTTGGACCTATGAAGGTTCCATCACTGGGTAAGTCCGTGTCCTATATATCATTTATAGATGAATTCTCGAGGAATACATGGATATATGTCCTTAAGAAGAAATCTGAAGTCTTTGACAGGTTTAAAGAATTTAAGGCTCTCGTGGAAAATCAGACAGAGAAGAAGATAAAGGTGTCGAGGACAGATAATGGTGGAGAGTTTTGTAGTAAGGAATTCAAAGAATTCTGTAAGAAGTGTGGTATATCATAGCATAAAACTACTCCATATACACCTCAACAAAATGGAGTTGCAGAAAGAATGAACAAGACATTGATGGAAATGGCAAGAAGCATGCTTAGCGGTGTCGGGTTAGGACAGGAATTCTGGGTAGAGGCGGTGGATACTGCATGTTACCTGGTCAATAGGTCACCTTCATCAGTGTTGGAGGATAAGACTCCACAAGAGGTATGGAAGGGTAAGAAACCCTCTCTTTCACATCTGAGGGTGTATTTGGATGTGATGCATATGTACATGTTCCAAAGGAGAAACAAACCAAGTTGGATAGTAAATATGAAAAGTGCATCTTTATTGGGTATAACGATGGTTTAAAGGGTTATAAGCTTTGGAACCTAGTCACATGGAAGGTAGTGTACAACCGAGATGTGGTGTTCATAGAGGTGAAAGATGTTATTAAACATGAAGTCCAACGAAAGGAACCTGAGAATATAGAGTTTGAGCTAAAGGAGGAAGAATTAGACTCTACAACAGAGGAAGAATCAAACTCTACACCAGAGGAGGAATCAAAATATGAAGAGCCACAAACTCCGGTTGTGAGAAGATCAGTTCGAGAAAGAAGGCAGCTTGAAAAGTATATTCCATCTGCTTTCTGTTCAAATTTTGCTTTATCTATTACTAACGATGATCCCAGAACTGTGAAGGAAGCAGTAGATTCAGAGGATGGAAGACTCTAGAAAGAGGCCATGGTTGATGAAATGGCATCTTTGCACAAAAATGAGGCTTGGGATCTGGTGGAGTTTCCAACAGGAAGGAAACCCATTGGCAGCAAATGGGTGTTCAAAAAGAAGACAAATGCATAAGGAAAAGTGGAGAAATACAAAGCTCGGTTGGTAGCAAAAGGTTATTCCCAGGTGTTGGGAATTGATTTCGGAGATATTTTTTTCTCGTGTTGCCAAGGTAACTTCTATTAGATTACTTTTATCTGTTGCTACTTCTTTTGATTTTGAGGTAGAACAGATGGATGTGAAGACAACATTTCTTCATGGGGATCTGGAAGAGGAAATATACATGAAGCAAGATGAAGGCTTTGCAACGAAGGATAAGAAAGGACTGGTATGCAAGTTAAAGAAGTCTTTGTATGGGTTAAAACAGTCACCAAGGATGTGGTATCAAAAATTTGATACATTTATACGGGGACTTGGCTTCACTAGAAGCAAAGTAGATCACTGTGTGTATTTTAAATTAATTGGTGACGGTGTTATTTATCTGGTCTTATATGTGGAGGATATGTTGCTGGTTGGAAATGACAAAGAAATTATCCAGGATTTGAAGACCCAATTGTCCTCCAAATTCGACATGAAAGATGTTGGTGCTGCAAAATATATTTTAGGCATGGAAATTAAAAGAGATCGGGCAAAGAGGAAGCTCTGGTTAAACCAGAGGAAGTATGTCGAGACAATACTTCAGAGGTTTAATATGCAGGAGAGTAAACCAGTGAAGGTTCCTATTCCTGTAGGTGTGAGGTTATCTGCTGAACAGTGTCCTAAGACACAAGAAGAAGAAGAGGACATGTCCCGTGTTCCATATGCAAGTGTAGTCGATAGCTTGATGTATGCAATGGTCTGTACTAGACCAGACATTGCACATGCAGTGAGAGTATTGAGCAGGTTTATGTCAAAACTAGGGAAGGAGCACTGGACAGTAGTGAAGCGGGTTTCAGGTATTTGTGTGGCACTAGTGATTATGGTTTGTGCTACCAAGGAAGACCAGGATTGGACAGAGTGTTGGATATTCATGGCTTTGTTGATGCAGACTGGGCTGGAGATCTGATCAGAGAAGATCTACAAGTGGGTATGTGTTTAACCTATTTGGAGGTGCAGTCAGTTGGATGAGTAAGAAACAATCTGTAGTGGCACTATCAACTACAGAGGCAGAATACATGGCAGCCCCTCATGCAAGCAAGGAAGCAGTTTGGTTGCAGAGATTGTGTTCAAGTATGGGGTTAGTACAGGGAGCTATAAGGATAGACTGTGACAGCCAAAGTGCAATTTTCTTGGCAAAGTACCCTGCTTATCATTCAAAGACAAAGCACATTGATGTTCAGTATCACTTTGTGAGGGATATGATAGAAGACAAAAAGGTGTTGCTGGTAAAGGTGGACACTTTGAAGAATACTGCAGATGCATTGACAAAATCTGTGAGCTCTGAGAAGTTCTCTTGGTGTAGAGAAACAATGGACGTTTCAGGGCTGGAAAAATGACTAAGCTCTCCTGTGGCCCCCTGTGGAAAGAAAACAACAAGTGGGAGATTGTTGGGTTGTGTTATATTCTTTCCACATAGTTAATAAGGGGTTTGAGGGGTACCGGTAACCCCACTTTATGGGGTCTGGGGCAGCGCCCAGAAAATTTTGGTTTTGGACCCTATGTTAGGTTGGGCGGACCCACCTATGGTTTTGTGCATGATTTTCGCACAT
>APFE031226543.1:50517-83086 GCA_000404065.3 Pinus taeda
CCCCCCCCCCCCCCCCCCTCTCAGTATTATTTCCAACAGCTTATACCCTAGGAAGATTTCAGTCCAAACATATTTTAAATAGAGTTAATATTTAGGCCATCTATTCCCGATAATGTAACAAATTGGAGAGTATTCAATAATGATGCAGATATAGTTAATTTCCTTACATCAGAAGGGTCCTATGAGGAACAGATCATAGATGAAAAAGAGCATGATCTACAAATTAAAAATGATCAGAATCAAAACCCAATCCCGAAGTCTGTAGTTAAGATGGAAGATCTCTATGATCTAAAGGATAGATTCAAGAAAGTGACTAACTCCAAAACTCAAAATTCTACTTTGAGTTTTGAAGTAGTAAACTTAGGGTCAACTGAAAAACCTCAAAATGTCAACCAAAGTCTTGGCCTATCATCAGAAGAAAGAATATCATTCATTAGGTTGTTAAAAACATACAAAAATGTCTTTTCCTAGGATTACATAGATCTCAAAACCTATGATACCTCTGTGATTCAACATACCATACCTATGACTTCGAATGAAAAGCTAGTTCAACAGAAGCTTCGCAAAATTCACCCAAACCTTGAGAGTCAAATCAAATCCGAATTGAATAAGCTTCTTAAAGCCAAAATAATCTTCCCTGTTAGACACTCTAAGTGGGTATCAAAAATGGTGCCCGTAAGGAAAAAGAACATTGATATTAGGATTTGTATTGATTTTAGAAACCTGAATAAAGCTTGTCAAAAATATAACTTTCCTTTGTCTACCATGGAGTAGATATTGCAATCAGTTGCAGGTTCCGAATTGATGTCTTTTCTAGATGGATTCTCAGAATATAATAAAATTCTTGTGCATCCAAATGACAGATTAAAAACAACATTCAGGACCAAGTGGGGAACATACGCCTATCAGAAGATGCCTTTCAGACTCATTAATGCAGGTGCTACATTTCAACGTGCTATGGATATTGCTTTTAAAGGTCTGATTAATAAATCAATTTTTATTTACTTAGATGACATCACAGTCTATTATAAGGATAGGAACGATCATTTAAGTGACCTAAAGCATATTTTTGAAAGATGCAAGAAATATGGCATTTCCTTAAATCCAAAAAAATCTTATTTTGATTTACCAGTAGGAAAACTCCTTGGGTTTATAGTGTCCAAAATAGGGATTTATATTGACCCCAATAGAGTCCAAGAGATCAAAAAGATTCCTCTCCCACATAACAAAAATACTTTGCAATCGTTCCAAGGCCAGATTAATTTTGTAAAAATATATGTTCTAGATTTTTCTCAGATCGTCTTACCCCTTCAGACAATGATACGAAAAAGCACATTTTTCAAATGGGGCAAACATGAAAGGGAGTAATTTGAGTTGATTAATAAAGCCATTATTAATGTTCCTTCGCTGACAACTATTGACTTTATCAAAACCTTTTGTATTATATACTTTTTCATCTGATACATCATATGTAGCAGTTTTAACATAATTGAACGATGAAAATATCGAGGCACCCATCTCTTTTTTCAGTTCTAATTTGCAAGGTGCCAAGTTAAATTATTCAACTGTCGATAAATAAGCATTTGTTGTTTTTAAAACCTTGAAACATTTCAAACCTTTTCTTCTCAAAGCCCATACAAAGATAGTAGTACCCTACCCTGCAGTAAGACAATTATTAATCCAAAGAGAAGTAAGGGAGAAAAGAGCCAATTGGGTTACTGCACTTCAAGGATATGATGTAGAAATATGGCCAACTAAAATTATTAGGGGCCAAGGTTTTTGCAGGATGTTAATAGGAGCTTCCCAGTTGTCAGCAGAAGAAGATCAAGGTAATGAAGTGCAAATATCAGAGGTAATCCTCAATGATACACAACCACAATATGTTGATTTGAAATTTTATTTGAAGAACAGATATGCTCCTATGCATCTTAATTATAAAACAAATCGTGCCTTAAGGTTGAAATAAAATCAGTATGAATTATTCAACGATGTATTGTTTATAAAAAATTATGATTCAATATTGCTAAGGTACTTGGAGAAACTTGAAGCTAAAAAGGTCATGCAGGAATTAGTTGATGGACCAGCTGGAGGAAATTTCAGAGGAAATACCACAGCTCACAAAATCCTGCATGCAGGATATTATTGGCCAACGATATTTAAGGATGCACATGAATATGCAAGAAAGTGTAAAACTTGTCAAACCATAGCTGGAAGAGAAATGAAGCCAACATTCCCTTTGCAACCAGTAAACATCTAACAACCATTCGAACAATGGGGATTAGACATAATTGGTGAGATTGTTCCTAGCTCTTCCAAACAACATAGGTTCATCCTTACAAATATTGATTATTTTACAAAATGGGTAGAAGTTATCCCCCTAAAGATAGCTAATACAAAAAGAATTACGGACTTCATTGATCAGTACATAATTTCTAGGTTTGGTTTACCCTCAACTTTAATGTTTGACAATGCATCTTACTTTTCTGGAGATGCAATGGTAGAATTTCCTCTAAAGCGAGGTTTTAAATTAAAATATTCAGCCAACTATTATCCACAAGGTAACAGATTAGCATAATCAATGAACAAAAACCTCATTAGAATTATCAAAAGGACTATTGACCAAAATCATAGGAATTGGCATAAAGCATTGACATTTGCTCTATGGGTAGACATAATTACACAAAAGGCCTCTATCCGTTCTTCTCCTTTTTCTTTAGTTTATGGAAAAGAAGTTGTTCTTCCCACAAACATAGCAATCCCATCTCTTGCCCCAGTGAAATTCATCGATGAAAACCCTTCTTCCTCTCTCCAAGCTAAACAGTTTCAGATTCTTAAGCTTGAAGAAGAACGAGAAAAGGCCAAAGTAGCCCACTTCCAATCAACAATTAGTCAAAGCCTCTTTTAATATAACCTCTGCCAGTCAAAAAACTTTTCAATTAGATGATTTGGTTTTGAAATGGGACAAAGCACATGAGGAAAAAGGTAAACATACCAAATTCCAAAGATTATGGCTTGGCCCTTAAATCATTGAGAAAATTGGACAATCAACGTTTCTTCTACAAGACTTGTCCAGTAAGAAGGATTCTTTGCCTATTAATGGGAAAATCTTGAAAAAATACTTTCCTTAGAAGATAGCCGCTTCCAATTTTGTATCATATTGCCTTTAAGATTCCTAGGAAAATAAAGGTTAAGTAGTATTTACTTTTGGCTTCTCAAAATAAAATCTTTGATAATATTTCTGATTTTTCGCTTCTATAAGTAAGTAAAGGTTAAAAGAAATAATTAGGACATTTGAGTACCAAAGTAAACCTGATTTCTTTGGAAAAACTTGATCTTACTAAAAAACACTTATTCTATGAATAAACTATTATCTTTTTAGAGTATGAATGTTTTGTTATCAGTCAAGAAGAGAATCTTCAATCTAGTAAGGACTTTCTACAAATGAGTATCTTAAAACTCTATCATTATCATCCAAAACTTTTAAAAGAGCCAATGATTCACCCCATCTAATAAAATTTCCCTTTTTCAGAGTGTAATTCTAAAATATGCAAAACTTGGAAGATAAAAAGTCTCATTACGAGCTTGTTTACCATGGTCATAGGGAAATAATTAAATTGATATTACCAATATTGCATATCAAAACAGGGTAATAGCCAATGATCTCATTGATAAGAAGAGAAGGGGTCTCATCAAGAGCCAGCTTGTTCAATTTAGTTACAACTAGTGAATGGCATTATCATTATTAGGTTACCAAGCCTATACGATGTCTTTTAAGAAACCTAAAAGAAAAAATTATATTAAAAAGGAAAAAGGGACAAGATCCAAGTGATATTCAAAGTAAGTGAATATCATTTTGAAATTTGAAAATTGCTTCAGATGGGACAATGAATCATTGTTGGTTAAAATATAACCTTGTCGAGGCTATGAATGCCTATTGGCAGCAAAGGCTCTATCTGTGATAAATTGTAGGTTTGAACCCCGTACAAGACCAGATAAATAACATGGTCACCAATTAATTTAAAATACACATAGTGATCTTCTTTCCTTCTAGTGAAGCCAAGTCCCCATATAAATGTATCAAATTTTTGATACCACATCCTTGGTGACTGTTTTAACCCATACAAAGACTTCTTTAACTTGCATACCAGTTCTTTCTTACCTTTCACCGCAAACCTTCAGGTTGCTTCATGTAGATCTCCTCTTCCAGATCCCTGTGAAGAAATGATGTCTTCACATCCATTTGTTCTACCTCAAAATCAAAAGTAGCAGCAACAAATAAAAGTAATCTAATAGAAGTTACCTTGGCAACAAGAGAAAAAATATCGCCAAAATCAATTCTCGACACCTGAGAATAACCTTTTGCTACCGACCGAGCTTTTTATTTCTCCACCTTTCCTTTTGCATTTGTCTTCTTGTTGAACACCCATTTTCTGCCAATGGTTCCCTTCCAGCCGGAAACTCCACCAGATCCCAAGCCTCATTTTTGTGCAAAGATGCCATTTCATCAACCATGGCCTCTTTCTAGAGTTTTCCATCCTCTGAATCTACTGCTTCCTTCACATATCTGGGATCATCATTAGTAACAAATAAAGAAAAATTTGAAATAAAAGTAGATGGACTATACCTTTCTGGTTGCCTTATTTCTCAAACTGATCTTCTCAAACCTGGAGTTTGTGGTTCTTCGTCTTCTAATTCCTCCTTTGCTATAGAGTCTGATTCTTCCTCCTTTAGCTCAAACTCTATCTTCTCAAGTTCCTTTGGTTGGACTTCATGTTTAATAATATATTTCACCTCTATGAACACCACATCTTGGTTATACACAACCTTCCTTGTTACTGGGTTCCAAAGCTTATAACCCTTTAAACCATCCTTATACCCAATAAAGATGCACTTTTCAAATTTACTATCCAACTTGGTTCGTTTCTCCTTTGGAACATGTACATATGCATCACATCTAAATACCCTCAAATGTGAAAGAGAGGGTTTCTTCCCATTCCATACCTCTTGTGGAGTCTTATCCTCTAACGCTGATGAAGGTGATCTGTTGACTAGGTAACATGTTGTATCCACTACCTCTGCATAGAATTCCTATCCTAACCCGACACCACTGAGCATGCTTCTTGCCCTTTCCATCAACGTCTTGTTCATTCTTTCTGAAAATCCATTTTGCTCAGGTGTGTATGGAGTAGTCTTCTGTCGTGCTATACCACACTTCTTACAGAATTCTTCAAATTCCTTGTTGCAAAACTCTCCACCGTTATTTGACCTCAACACCTTTATCTTCTTCTCTGTTTTGTTTTCCACTAGAGCCTTAAATTCTTTAAACCTGTCAAAGACTTCAGGTTTCTTCTTAAGGAAATATATCCATGTATTCTTTGAGAAGTCATCTATAAATGATACATAGTACACAAACTTACCTAGTAATGGAACCTTCACAGGTCCAAACACATCACTGTGAACAAGCTCTAATATATGTTTCGCCCTCTTACCACCAGAGGGGAAACTCACTCGATTATGCTTCCCATATACAGAATTTTCATAGAAATAAAAATCTAGAGAGCTATTACTCATACCTTCTACCATACCTTTACCATGAAGTATTTGAAGGCCCTTCTCTCCAATATGTCCAAGCATTTGATGCCACAATATGCTCTTATCTCCAGAGACGACTAGATTTTTTGCTCTATTTTCAGGAACCATAGAATTGTTGCACCCATCAACAATAGTGCTACCTTGCATATTTTACAGAGTTCCAATCCGAACTCCACACATAAATACCAGTGATCCTCGAACCATCTTGCAGGTATCCTTCTCGAACACTATTTTTACACCTGCATCATCTAGCTTTCTTACAGAAATCAAATTTATAACCAATGCAAGAATATGCAGAACACCCAAAAGTGTTCTAACCCTTCCACCTTGCAACTTCAACTTTACATTTCCACAACCAACGATTCTAGCCTTCCTATCATCCCCTAAGAAGACATCACCACCATCGTATTTCTCATACTTGCAAAACCACTCCCTATGGGGAGTAAAGTGAAAGGATGCACTTGAGTCAATCAACCATGCCTCATGATCTACATGTGTACTTGAAGAAGCCAAGTACACATCCCACCTTCATTTGAGGTGGTTTTCACCTCTGCAAAAGGAGCATCATCAGATCCCTTCCTTTGTCAGGAGCTTTAGATTTACAGTCCCTTTTATAGTGCCCTTCCTTTCCGCATTTCCAGCAAACCACCTTTACAAGTTTTCTTGGAGATTTAGATCTCCCACTTGATGAATTATTTTTGTTTATGTTCTGGGACTGTCCTCGTACAAACAAGGCATCACCATTCTGGCTCTCCATATTTTTCCGTCTCATATCCTCCGAGACTATCCCATGAATCTGGTAGAGAACACAACAAACTGATGCACTTATCTTCAACTAAAATTATAATATCAACAGATAATAACGGACTTACCATAGTATTAAATGTGTTCAGATGCTCTGTCACTGAGTCTTCATCTTTCATCCTAAGGTTATACAACTTTTTATGTAGGAACAGTTTATTCACCAAAGACTTAGATTGGTACAAAGTCCTAACTTGTCCCACAAAGCCTTCGTCGTAGCTTCCCCTGATACATTCATCAATACTGAATCTGAGACTCACAATCGTATTATGCTCTTTACCTTCTGATCCAACTTCTTCCATTCTTCATCGAACACTCCCGTTGGTTTAGTACCTGGATCTACCATGATCCACTGATCTTTATCCACCAACAGATCCTCCATCTTCAGTTTCCATAACCCAAAAATTTGACCATTAAATTTCTCGATCTCTATCTTTCCACTGCTCGCCATCTTCTTTCACCACCAGAATCGATCCCACAGATCTCCCACTAAACAGGGTCTACCACAGGCCCAAACAAAACCCCTCAGCAACAAAGACATCCCCTTGAAGCCAAAACAACTCCGATACCAAATGTAGGTTTTAACCCCGTACAAACATTACCTGCATACAAATTCTAAAACACAGAAAATAAACAATGCAAGAGAATAACACATAAAACATATATACACAAAGATTTTCCCCTGGATCCCAAAATAGGGACTACCATCTTGATTTTTCATTATATTCCTTTCAATGTTACAATACATATTTATACATGCTGAAGCATCCAATACCGTGGACCAAAAACCATCGTGTCCAAAACCATGGACTGAAAACCATCGCTTCCAAAACCATGTGCGAAAACCATGCACAAGACCATAGGTAGGTCTGCCCAATCTAATATAGGGTCCAAAAAAAATTTCCCCGGGGCACTGCCCTGGACCCCTAGAGGGGGGTTAACCACCCCCATCAAACCCCCTGTAAACTACGTAGGCTAGTCATGGAAAGAATATAACACAACCCAACTTAAATGAGTAAACACCAAAAACTAGTAGTAGAAAACACCTGCTATATCACTTTAAATTTTATTATTGACTAATGTTAACATTTGTATTTTTATCATTACAAGAGTAAAGTAGTTCAATAAATAGATTGATTAAGTGATTACGATTCTAAATAAATGTTGTTTACTTTATAACTCATGCAATTATTATTTATATAACTCTAATTACTTTGAAAGTTTTAGAAATTTCAGAAAACTACTCAGAGATAACTGGTTCTCCCAAGTGAATCGCCAATTTTTGTACTATGAAACAACCCCCCTATTTATGAATAAAAATATCTAAGGTTAGAGATATAAATGGCGACCCTTTTTAAAATTTTAGTCTTAGGATAATAAAACCTAACTCTAAGAAATTGCCTTAAGAAATATTGCAAAAAAACCCAAGGATCTGATCCTCATCGCAAATCACGCTTTTCCATGTGATGATCATAAAACACCTCTAAAAAACTGTGATGCGCTATCAAACCTCCCACTGTGATATCCTGACCGAAAGAACCTTGTCATTTTGCAAGTCGCACTTCGCAAAAATCGCAGGTAATTAAGCTATGCCATTACGACATCCATTAACGATTTGCGAAATGCGATATTGTGACAATCACAATTGCATTTCACCTTATTGAGCAGGAAACATTATATTGCATCCTTTTAAAGATTGCGATGTGCGAATAAGGGTGGTAAGCATGTGAAATAATTGTGTTTTAATATAAAAATGAATAGATTGACAGGTTAATAGATGTTTAGCGGCCCGAGGAGAGGTAATGATTTTCCAAGTTATGGGTAGTTAATGTTGAGTATCTCATTTAAAACTTTCTCACAATCCAAAGTCATTTCAGAAAATATTTCAGTCTTAATTGCCTGACACCGTCTGCGCTGATATATCTTGTCCATTTCAGACAATCTACAAAATACATGTCATTGAGGAAGGTGATGCTGAAACAGAAAAACCAGAGCATCGTTGAATTCGAGTTTACAGAGATGGATCCTATATTCTCTAATACAGTCTGCAGTGCTGATGGAGGAGTAAAAACTTGGGAGGTTGATGAAAGGAGATTTTAGGGCAAGGAAAAATCCCTTTCATTTACAAATTTCGATCCCGAGGCCTGTGGGTTATGGCCCATAAACCTATCAGAAGCATAAATTGAAGCCTTAAGCCTTTAAACCCAAACCACACTTGATATTGGAATGCATAGGAATTACACGGTAACATGGAAACCTGACCTGAAACACTGAAGGGCGAACTTCAAATATTATACACCCGCATCTATGAATTGTAAAGTCCACGCATCAAAAACCCCGCAGCATTGCTCCTTCCTTTCTCCGATCACCAATCAAATCAGGACCGTTGATCTAGCATTCGATCCGATAGTTGTCGCTTAGCCTGATTAATCAACTTGCGTGACAATCCTCCACTATCGATCTGCACTCAAAGGATCTGACTGTTCACAACGATTTCGGGTAGACAACAAGCATGAGGATAATTGCCCAATAAAGCGGTTTCCTCTCTCCTCCTTGCTGCTATGTGTCCTTCGCTAAGTGGAATCAGGTGCTCACCCTTCAATACCACTTACCATTTAGACCTCGCCCAAAATACCACTTTCTGTATCGAAACCACTTTCCTCTCAAATTATCTTCAACACTCTTCCACCATGCGATGACCGTTGATTTCTTCCATCGGACGGTTCTGATGGTTCCTTCAAGTTCCTTTGTATTTTGATCTGGACCGTTGATCTCTATGATCCAACAGATCCTGTGCATTCCCTCATTCGTCCGTCATTTGATGGATTCTGTGCTTAAAACACAGTTCCGCCACCAAACTCTGTCTACACATGACACACCATAAAATCGTTGGTTTATTATTGGATCACCATCGATCCTTTAAGTGATTTATGGTCGATCAACAATCTACTAGCACTGGATTCAAGCCATCATCGCATCTATATACAGATAACACGAAAAGGCATTATTATATAAACACACATGGAAATCCACACAACACGCATATATTCATTATTTACAATACGATTACATCCTAAGGCATTTCAGCCTTAGTAACAGTTCTCCTCTTGACTACATTTTGACCACTCTGTTCTCACAATTTTCTATCTGTCACTCTCTATCTATCTATATCTCCCCTATCAATCTCACAATATATATATAGAACACGCAGGTTCATCGTTACAGGAATATTGGATCGGATCACTGAAAGGATCCGATCAATCCTCTCCTTGATTTCCTCAACAACCCCTAAATCTCTCTATTCGTATACATATGGCAGATTACATTTAATTAAGTCTTCTAGAGACTTTTATCCATTCCATCATTTACTTTGTTTTAAACAGAATTTGTCCCCTGTTTTGCTCCGATGATCCACGTCTCCTTGCTCCACTTTGGATTCCTTGTTTGATTTAAGAGTGTTGGATGCTCCTGCATCAGAGGTCATATACAATAGGCTTGAGGACGAGCGTCCCAAGATTACAGTCACAAGAGAAACAACTGACTCAACAAGACTTTCGGGGCTTCAATTCAAGGATGTTGTCTGTTCTTTCCTTCATAGGACAGGAGTGAGGGATAAATCCTCCAATACATTGATATGATCAGATGGGTGGTCAAAAACCTCACCATTGAAGATAGGTAATTCAAGAATTCAAGAATGGAACTCATGGGGTCATTCAGAGAAGAGGACCTGAAGAAAATGTACCATATACTTGACCCTCAGGATATATATGACAATGCATACATGGCCAACTTCGCAAAGAAGAACCCATACCCCTTCAAGTTGATTTAGGGCTGGAGAGTATTGGAGAACAAATTAAAATTTGACAAATAGGGTATGTATGTTATAGCCTCTTTGGCAAACCCCTACAACTATGCAACTACTATGTTATGTAGATTATATAGGGTACCCAGTAGTTCTAAGTTTTCCATAGAATCGATTCCTCTGATTGATGCATGAGTTAATTCCCACATCATGAATTGGGCCACCATCCTATTTGATAACCTAGCCACCATCATTACCGAATATCGACATAAGAGATCCTCCTCTTTAGAGAACCTTCCTCCATTCTATTTTAGTGCCTACATTATGGATGCCATCTATTTCTGCACTACATTTCTGACCATGGGTTGGAAATGGACCTTATAGGACCCCTACCCTATCCATCTTAGTCATAAGCAAATATGGGAATCTCATTATATACCCCATTTATATAAAATATGTCATGTTGTTATTTTGTCCCTGCATCAAATAATTTTCAATAAGAAAGCCCCTAGGTTTTCCCAAGAATCCGCTACAGACCTTCTAGCTATCGGCAAATATTTTATTGAAGAATGGTTCACCTATATTAGGGTTTTTGGTAGCATAGCCAACCCACATGTCCTTCCTTTGTATGTTTCTGATAAATTGTTGGCAAGGGAAATCGCCCACCAAACCGTGGGAAAAGGCCTAACTGAAGTTTTTAAAGAAAGCAAGAAGTTATTATGGCCCTCTTTTCCTGTCAAGTGAGGTTCTTTTACTTTAGCAAATTTTAATCATGCAATTGAGTTAGTAAGCATGGAAGCCCTCAGGCTTCATACTTTGTTGAAAAGGTAATTTGATCCAGACCAGGTAGCATATAACATCACTATTGCGGTAAAGCTCAAGCCATACAACCATGAGGATAACAATTTTGAAGACTTGTTATAGTCGGCTAAATCCTTTGGACAAGCGTTCGAATGGGCTAAAGCCAACCTAAGTCCTAAAGATTTTGAAAAATTTCAGGAATTCAGAAATGAAAGGCTCGAAGTTATCCCAATGCACTTGTTGAAGATCGAAAATAAGCCTACGCCCAATGTGACTATTAATAGTGAAGGACCTAGTTCTCACATTGAATCTCAGGTGAATATTGAGAAAACACCAGGTACAGAGAAGGCCCAAGACACATATAATACAACAGAGTCCAGCAGAAAGTCAGCGAAGAAACAAGTTATGAGAACCCCACCTAAAGGAATCAGTTCAGAGGTCAAAAGCAGCAGTTTGGAGCAAGAGTGGGATCAGTTTAATCAAAAACTGCAAGACACTCCCAAAATGATAGATACCCAAGAAATAATGGAGTGTCAAAATCCTCTGCATATTCAAGAGAATACAAAGTCCAAGTCTATGGACGAGCAGTCCAAATCCATGGATGAGCAGTCCAAGCCTATGGATGAGCAGACAACAACATCCCAACAATCTAAGATTATCCCTACTCTGCCCACATCAGAGATCATCTTGAAAGTGACTGAAATCCCTCCACTTGATTTTTTCTACAACCCACTCCATAAGGTTGTAGTAAGAAGACAAAGGAAAAGGAAAAGGGCGGAAACACTGAGCTCCCACCTAGAAATGAGCCAATGGACATAGTTTGGAGGGACATTCCTTTCAACCCAGCTGAGAACTTGACTAAATTGTCACAGTTCATGGGAGCATATGTAATGGCCGCCATGGAAAAAGCTATTGAAGTCTCTACATTGTTGAGACAAAAGGAGGAGAGGATTGCACAGCTCAAGCAACAGCTCGAAATAGAGAAAGCAAGTGTGAACAGGCAAGCAGTTGACCAGATTGCCAAATTTCAACAAAGCATGGAGGTCCTAAAGATAAGCCTGAAGCCAATATATTGACCAAAAACATGCAACTCCGGGAATTGCAGCAAGCCATGGAAATGTATAAGGAAGTTCCTACTACCGAGGAATTCATTAAAGAGGCGCCAGAACTGAATTCCCTCCTAATGAAACATCAAGAGCACTTCTGCCAAAAGATGTCACACATGACTCCTTATCTGATCACTACCGACTAGGTAACATATAAGGTGATCGACTAGAGAACCGAGTTTATTGATCTGAACACCAGAATCTCAGAGTTCATCGAACGGTAGGAAACAAAAGATGGAAGGAAAGCCAATCTTCCTGAGATTGAGGAGACACACAAAAGCATTCTTTTCATGGATTGGGACGCGAGAATTAAACAAGTTGAGCTAGCAGTGGCAAGGATAGCTGGGGTATCGAAGAATATAATTAAGGTAGTGAACCATACTCTGTTTGTCACCAACCTGGTAAAGGAAGGCAATCTAAAAGAAATGCCTGATTTAGGTGCTTTTCATAAAAGCTAGCAGAAAAAGGCAGAGACTCAAAGGGAAGCAATCACAAAATTGACCAAAACTGATTGGGATTTGTATTGGCAATACCTCGTCAATTTTCACAGTCAAATCATGACCCTTAACTTCTCACTTCATTCGACTCAACAGATGCCTCCACCTCTCACCGATGCGATTTTCGCAGGACAACTTAGGACACATTTTGGGGCACCTCAACTCAATCCAATGACCAATATATGCAATTTGAAGGACAAGCTGGAAGACAAAAAATCATCACCTTAGCCTCTGCTCATCAAGCCAATATTTATTTTTAGAGTTATTAACTAGTTAGGAGGAAAATTGTTTGAAACCTCCTCAAATTTTTGTATAATCTATTTTTGCACATTAGTTAGAATAATATTTACACCTTTCTCATGCATTTAGAGAAGGGTCCGTAATTTTATCAAAAACATTTGCAAAGAATAAACTTTTGTAAGTTTGTGAATGCTTTGGTGAAATTATGGAACATGATTGTTTCTTTTAGATATCAGACTACTTTCCATTGTTGATGCATTATTGTGTTCTTGGGAGATAATTTGATTTGAAGAAAGGAATTGATCCATGTCATTAGTCAAATGAGCAGAACTTCGCACATATGGCACTATTATCTTGTATGATTGATTATGTTTTTGTTTAATTAGTGACAACACTTTACTTTCATGAATTGTATGTGAGATTTATCCTTTATGTTAAGCGTTAATTGCACTATTGTATGATGCCTAGTTGAAATTGTTGATTTTCATATATAACTCATCATATATACGATATATTTTATAAATTTCTTTGACTAACTATTTAGTCAAAGAAATTATCTTTATACGTTATCATCTCTGTTTATGCGTGATTGATCTTTATTATCACATGTTAAGCAAATATCTTTGTAGATTGCATACAACATAGAAATACCTGGGTTTATATTAGAATAAGTTAGTTTATAGATTTTCATGATAGAATAGGTCATTTAGATTATCATTATTCTATTGCAATCACTCGTGAACCACCCACTCTCATCTTAAAACCCACACTGGGAAACTAGTCCCATTATCCCCAGTCAAAGCCACCACTTTAAATGGAAAAGGAGTTGTCTTAAGGTCTAGACTAGGTGATTAGCCCCCATGTTGGGGCAATATAATTTTGAGGCCGCAACAGGTTGACATCAATGAAAAACACTGATGACAACCACTGATCAACAAATGGCGGGATATATGGTAAATCCAAGAGGTGTATTGCTCTCTGTTGGGCCTAGTAGTCCTAGGATGGGATGTACGGTAAATCTTGAAGAGTGGGTCTCAATGTAGGGCCTAGTGATCCCTATATTAGACTGTGGATTACGATAAAGCCTGAGAGACCTAGGAGGCACTCAAATTGCTCACTGTGTAGGTGGAGAACTCCGGTAGCATCCATCATTGTTTGGTTCTTTTCGGTTGGTTATAAGTCCACATTCATGCTTGGAATATGGCATGGGGGTGATTTGTTGAAGAGATTTTTGGCTCAACCAATCTACGATTAAGTGGAACTTGGTAGTCCCATCTCTAGCTGGTTTTTTTGCATCCAGTAATGGGAAATTCAGACCCTTGGTTTTCATGTGTAAATGTACTGGTTTATGTGTGGATTTTATGGCTAATATATTTATGGTATTAACTCTGTTGTTACTATGTTGGTTATTTGTATGCTTTATGACAACATCTATGTATGGCTCTCAGTATGTTTTTACTTGTAAATGAATGGACACTGTATCTATGACCTAATATATGATAATGCAACAAATGACATAAGGGAACAATGGTTCTTAGCAATTATCAAATAAGTAGATCCCTATGCTTAATTTTTTGTTTTTAGACCTACAGATTACATGTTTGCGACATGATTGACGAAATTCCTGACATGGATAGTAGGGGTTTGGATAAGGGATTCTTTAACTAATTTCTTCTACTTCATTATTTCCCTGTTATTTTACCGCTCTTAAGATATCATTCCATCCTGGGCAGTGACCTGGGCTTTGGGCCAAAAAAAATAACTCAAATCTTAGGGACGTTGGCACAAAACTGGACAAATTGGTCCCTAGATGATAGCATGCAGGCTTGTGAGGGTGTTGAGATGTCCCTAGATGCTGTCATGGACACAACATGAGAGAATCTAGCGGGAAAGTGAGCAGAAGTTTCAGTGGGACCCAGGGGCAAGCTGCCTAAAGTTTTGGCATGGTTCTCAAGGGCCTTGTAGTTGATGTGGAAGGTATGTTTTTTGTGTTTCCGTCGATTCCATTTCCTTAAGGTCACATAGGAGGTCGAATCCAACCATAGTAGCCTATCATCGCTTGTTTATGCCGGTCAGTCGACTACTTGGGTAGATGTGGGAGGAGGGTGTTACATAAGAGAGGGAATCTAAGGAGCCAACTTAGAGGAAAATATTGTTTAGGTGTATGCAAATTAAACTGTAAGTGTTGAAAAGTTGTAATTGATAGTGACAATATAGATAACACAATTTCTATTGAAATGGTAAAGAAGTTAAATTTAGAAATAACAACACATCGCACTCCTTATAAAGTGGCACAACTGGAAAAGGGAGATCAAATTTTAGTGAATGAATAGTGTAAGGTAGAGTTTCAAATTGGTAGTTATAAAGGTAAGGTATATGTGATGTAATGCCCGAGTTTCAAATTGGTATTTATACATGTGATGTAATTCCCATGTATGTTTTTCATATTCTATTGGGAAGACCATGACAGTATGACAAAAGGCATATTCATAATGGAATGAGAAACACCTGTACACTTTAAAAGAATGTTCAAAGACATATTTTGTTACCTCCACAAGATGAAGGGGCAAATAAAGAAGTTGGTCCTAGTGTGTTGATGATGAGTGGGAAAGAGGTACTACAAGAAATCCAAAAGGAGGAAATGCATTTTGCTTTGATTGGGAAACCTAAGGTAATTCTTACTAACACAAGTTTAGATGATTTACCTAAAGAAGTCAATTTTATGTTGGATGGATTTGTTGATATCACTATGGATGATTTTCCTATTAATTTACCTCTTGTAAGAAGCATAACTCATCATATAGAATTAATCCCCGGATTAAGTCTTCCAAATAAAGTAGCCTACAGAATGAATCCACAAGAAATGAAGTAAAGGGGCAAGTGAAAGAGCTATTTGACAAGGGTCCCACAAGGAGAATTTAATCCAATGTGTTGTTCCAACATTGCTCAACTCGTAGAAGGATGGTGGATGGAGAATGTGTACCGATTCTAGACGCATAAACAAAATAACAATTAGGCATAAATTTCCACTTCCGTGCATTGATGATTTAATTGAATGTTTGAGTGGTGCCAAGTATTTTTTTAAGATTGATCTAAAGTATGGATACCATCAGATTAGGATTAGAGAACCGGATGAATGAAACATAACCTTAAAAAAAATCATGGACTATATGAATCGTTTGTGATGCCTTTTGGTTTTACTAATGCCCCTAACACTTTCATTAGGCTAATGAATGAGGTTTCAAAGGAATTCACTAGTAAATTTGTCATTGTTTATTTAGACATTATCTTGATATACAATCAAAGAAAAGAGGAACATTTGAGACATCTTAAATTAGTCTTGAGTACCTTATACAAAGAGAAATTGTTGATTAATTTAAAGAAATGCATTTTGATAAAAAGGGAATTGGTATAGTTGGCATTTTTAATTTCCAAAGAGGGTTTACAGATGGACGAGAAAAAATTTAAAGCCATTATTAATTGGCCTATTCCAAAGGGTGTCTTTGAAGTGAGAAGCTTTCATTTTCTAACTATTTTTTATAGAGTTTATCAATCATTTTAGTAGCATTTGTGCTCCTATAGTGGAGACTATCAAGGATAGAAATCAACCATTTAAATGGATAGTAGAAACTGATAAAAATGTAATACTATTAAAACAAAGAATAACATAACAACCTATCTTAGTTTTACCATTATTTAGTAAAATTTTCCAAGTTGAGACAAATGCAAGTGGAGTTTTTATTGGAATTGTTTTAAGTCAAGTGGGAAATCTGATTGCTTGTTTCAATGAAAAAATAAATGAACCAAAAATAAGTATTCCTCTTATGACAAGCAATTTTATACTATAATTCAAGCTTCAAATATATGGAGACACTATCTTATGCCCAAAGAATTGTTTTTGTACACTCACAACAATGCTTTGCAGTTTATCAACAACCAACTGAAATTGAATCAAAGACATGTTAAATGGGTAAAATTTCTATAAAATTTCACATTAATCAAACACACAAGTGGTTCATCAAAAAAATTAGTTGATGCATTGATTAGAATTAATTTAATTCTACTTAATGTTTTGGCATTTGATGAGCTAAAAAAGTGTACAAAGATTGCAAATTTCAAGGAAGACTATGCAACATGTGAAGATCTAGTTACCATGAATAGAACTCCATGATTAATTTATATGATTCAATAGGGTTTGTTGTTTAAATACAATAAGCTTTGCATACCAAAATGCTCAATGAGAGGTAATTTAATAAGGAAAAAAAATTGTGGAGGATTGTCAAGACATTTTCGACAAGATAAAACCTTTGCTATGTTGAGTGATTTTTATTTTTGGCAAGGTATGCAAGCTGATGTAAAGACATTATTTAAGAAGTGAAAAGTATGTCATCAAGCCAAAGTAAAAACTCAAAATATAGGTTTATACCAATCATTGCTAATTCCAATTAGTCCACGGGATCGTGTGAGTATGCATTTTGTTTTGGGATTGCCTCAAACTCAGAGAGGTAACTATTATATTTATGTTGTTGTGGACATATTTTGAAATATGAAACACTTTATAACTTCTAAAAAAACTATTGATCCAACCAATTTTACAAATTTATTCTTTAAAGAGAATGTAAGACTGTGTGGTTTACCTAGAAGCATTGTTTCAAATAAAGATACAACATTTGTAGGCCATTTTTGGAGAAACTTGTGGAAGAAAATAGTCACTAACTTAAATTATAGTTCAACATACCACCCACAGACAGATGGAAAAATAAAGGTGTTAAATAAGAGTTTAAGAAATATTTTTAGAAGTCTTATGAGTGAACATCCCAAATAGTGGGATGAAGTACTTTTTAAGCTGAATTTTCTTACATCGATTCACCTAATAGTTGATCCATTACAAATTTTATATGGAATGCATTTTAGAGGAGTTTATGAGTTGAGAAATTTGGGAAAACAAGATCTAAGAAGTGATTATGGTGAATACTTTGTACCAAGCATGCAAGAGTTGCAAGAAATCATCAAGCAACAATTGTAGGAGAACAAAAACAAATATAAGTAGAGAGTAGACATAAAAAGAAGATATATGGACTTGGAAGTTGGTGTCTTAGTGATGACATATCTCAAGAAGGAAATATTTCCTACAAGGACATACAAGAAATTAAAGCTTAAGAAAATTGGCCCATGTAAGATTTTGAGAAAAGTTTCTTCTAATGCTTATGAGATAGAACTCCCAAATGATATTGGGATTTCACCAATTTTTAATGTAGCATATTTATATCCCTTTAAGAAGACATGAAGTGTTACATGAATGCATATGTAAGCGATGGAGATTACTAGTGGATGGAAGAAGAAATTACCAAAATCAATTCAGAAAGAGATTGAAGCGGTGTTGGAGCATAGAGTAACTAAGAGAAGTCGAAGTAAAGAATATCTCTAGTATTTGGTCAAATGGAAGAACCAACCAACAAAATATTCCAATTGGATGAAAATAATAGAGATTTCCAAGTATGACATAAATGTTGAGGACCTCATGAATAATTTTTTCTTCCCTAGGAGTATGATGTAGGAGCATCATCTAGTTAAAATCATTTTGACCTCCTTTGGTCAACACCCATTTACCAAGGGAAGTTGGCTTCCTTAAATTTATTTTAATTTGTAATATTTTCATAAATATAATTTAGAAGGAATCTATGTTCTTAGGAGTTAGGTTGAGTATCATTTGGTTGCTAAAAAGAAGGATAGACTTAGCAAAAATAGGATGTTATTACTAAGTAGGTTGAATTTGCTAATTATTGGTTATGAGAGTCTATTTTTCGTGTAATGGAAGTATTTTAAAAGAAGGGGAGAAATTGTAGAATTTGTCAGAGAGAGAGAGAGAGAGATTGTATGTAATGCCCAACTTTGTAATCTTCCCTTTTTGTAATTATCATATCTCCATGTTTATTTATGCCTCAGTGTTAAAATCGTGTGATTAATTTATTGTGCCAAGAGGTGCATTCTACAACCTAGTATGATGTGTGAGGTTATCCATCTGTCATCAAAGTTTAATTTTTTCTCATGTCGCCCAAAAAAAAATAAAAATAAAAATATATAAAAAATTAAAAATCTAAAAGAAATAAATTAATTTAAATGTTTTGTATAGTTATTTAATTTTTTATTCAAATTCAACATATATGATAAAATAACTATTAAACACATAAGATAATTGTATTTAAGTTTTTTTATCCAAGAAACCAATGAAAAAAACTACAATACAAATATCTTAATGTGTTTAATAATTCTTTTATCATATACATTGAAATTGAATGAATCATACATTTACCTTCATCAATTTTTTTTACCACATTAAAATTCCAAATTGTGTAAAATTTAAACATATTTACTCTTTAATAAAGTCAATATCGTTTCTCAAAATAGAGTAAGAAGGTTAATTCAACAGAAGAATAAAAAATCTTCGGCTCAAAATCTTTTAATATTCTTTTTAATTAATTTTTAAAATGAAATTTTAAAAAGGAAAACATATCCTACGGATATATTAAAATATCTTAAAGACAAATATTTCACACATTCAAGTTTGTAATATTTGAACATTTTTGTTATCATGCCAATAAAAAACATCATTAATTAATATAATGATTAATATTATAAATTTAAATAACTTTAATAGTTAATACAATATTAAATTTTTTTATATGATATATATAATATAATGTAATATATTAATAACTCTAGATTATATGGGAGGAAGACAAAGACATAGAGTGTACGGTGGAGAGATATTAGGAAGTGAGAGGAAGGGAGAGAAAGGGAGAGAGAGGAAGGATGAGAGGGGACTTGAGAGAGAGGAGAGAGGGAGGGATAGAGAAATGGAGTTGGAAGAAAAGAGAGGGAAGGAAGAAGAAACACATAGAGAGAGAAAAGTGAAGAGAGAGAGAGAGAGAGAGAGAGAGAGAGAGAGAGAGAGAGAGAATGTGTAAATGTTTTGGGGTGAGATAGAGAGATAGAGAAGGAGAGATAGAGAGAAGAGGGGGAGAGAAGGAGAGATAGTGATAGATTTGGAGGGTAGAGAGAGAGAGAGAGAGATGAGGGGGAGAGATAAAGGGATTTGGGAGAGAGTGGGAGAGAGAGGAAGGAAGAGAGTGAGGATGTGAGAGAGTGAAGGAGAGAGGAAGGGAGAGAAGGAGGGAGGTAAGAAGAAAGACATAGAGAGAGAAAGGTGGAGAGAGAGAGAGGGAGTAATAAGGGAGATGGAGAGAGGAGAACATGAGGGAAGAGAGATAAAAGGGGGGAGAGAGAGAGATAAGTGGAAGAGAGAGAGGGAGAGGAAGAGGGAGGGAGAGAGAGAGAGAGATAAATATGGAGAAAGAGTGTGTATGTTTTGGGGGTGATATAGAGAGACAAAATAGAGACAGAGAGAGATAGATATACAGATGGGAGGTGAAGAGAGGGAAGAAGAGAGAAATAGAGAGAGGGAGAGATAGATAGATACATAGAGAGAAAGCATGTGTGTTTGGGGGGGTGAGATAGAGAGACAAATAAGGAGAGATAGAGGGAGATATAGGTATAGATGGAGGGGGGAGAGATAGAAGAATAATTCTTGCACTATATGCATTGATTTCATTGTAGATGGTGATTTCTAATCCTATTTGATTGCTTGCACTTAAGGAGAGGGGAGAGGAGGAATGAAGAGAGGAATGAGAAAGGGAGAGACGGGTAAGAGAGAGAGGGGGAGACACAAAGATGGATGAGGAGAGAGGGGGGAGAGAGAAGGAGAGAGAGAGGGAGATAGCGACATGGTTTGAGAGAGAGAGAGAGGGAGGGAGATAGCGACATGTTTTGAGAGAGAGAGAGAGAGAGGACTCAATAGAGAGGAGGAGAGAGGGGGGACAAAGATATGGAATTGGAATGGGGGAGAGGGAGGGAAGAAGAAAGAAATAAAGAGAGAAAAGTGGAGAGAGAGAGAGAGGGAGTGAAAAGGAAGAGATGGAGAGAGAGTGTGTATGTTTGGGGGTGAGATACAGAGACAAAGAAGGAGAGATGGAGGGAGATATAGATATAGATGGAGGGGGGAGAGAGGGAAGAATATTTCTTGCACTAAATGCATTGAATTCTTGGTAGATGGTGATTTCTAATCCTATTTGATTACTTGTACTAGATGCATTGATTTCAGTGTAGATGTTGATTTCTAATGATATTTGATTGCTTACATTAGATGCATTGATTTCAGTGTAGATGTTGATTTCTAATCTTATTTGATTGTTTGCACTATATGCAATGATTTTAGTGTAGATTTTTATAAGTCTATTTGATTGCTTGCACTAAATACATTGATTTCAGTGTAGATGTTGATTTATAATTCTATTTTATTGCTTGCACTATATGCATTGATTTCAGTGTAGATGGTGATTTCTAATTCTATTTGATTGTTTGCACTAGATGCATTGATTTTAGTGTAGATGGTTATTTCTTATCCTATTTGATTTCTTGCACTAGATTCATTGATTTTAGTGTAGATGGTGATTTCTAATACTATTTGATTACTTGCACTAGATGCATTGATTTCAGAGTAGATGTTGATTTTTGATCCTATTTGATTGCTTGCACTAAATGCATTGATTTCAGTGCAAATGTTGTTTTCTAATCATATTTGGTTGCTTGCACTAAATGCATTGATTTCAGTGTAGATGTTGAATTCCAATCTTATTTGATTGCTTTCACTAGATGCATTGATTTTAGAGTAGATGTTTATTTCTAATCTTATTTGATTGTTTGCCTTAGATTCATTGATTTCAATGTAGATTCTTTCTAATCTTACTTGATTGTGTGCATTAGATACATTGATTTCAGTGTAGATGATGATTTATGATTTGATGTAACTCAATGTATGATGGTACATTAACTTAAAGTGATTGGATTAACAATATGCATTGATTTCAGTGTAAGCACGAAAAAATGATTGACAATGTGCATTGATTTTTGTGTTATGGTAATTCAACCTTTTAATATTGGAGAGCAAGAGAGACAAGGTACGATCTTTACTACAATAGTTAGAGTTAAAGAATTGAATGGTTTATAATATCAACTATCCTTTTCATATAATCGATATAAAACGATGGAAAAACTAACAAATAATGTAAATATTTTGTAGATCTAACCACTCATGAAAAAAATTCAAAAATACATTATTTCTTGACTTTTGAAAAACAAACTATAGATAAAAATAAAATCATCAAAATATTTTGAAGGAAATAAATGATTTCAAACACCAGCAATAAAACAAATTATTTCAAGAGTAATATTGATGCAGTAAATTATTAAAACTACTCTTCAAGTTATTTTTAGTAATACCTGGAGGGACACCATTAAGAATTAATTAATTGTGAAAAGTTGTGATACCTAAAATTAAATTAAACAAATGTGCAGTATTAATCCTTTTGCAAACTATTGTCAAGATTGTCTCCCTTCTTCATCATTAATGAATTATTAACAGACAACTACATACTCATATAGAAATATAACACAACAATTGTAACATTCACAAACATTGTCATCCAAATCCAAACACATAAACACACAAACCACTCAAAGCATCCAAGCATAGACGTACAAACCATTCAAGGCAAGTAACAAAAACAAAATTAAAGAAGAGAATGATATAGTCATGTCAAACAAAGAAAACATAATGTAAATTTCAAACTATGAAGTTTATCTCAAACATATACATAATAATGGTAGTCTAAAAACGTGTCATTGTTGTCCTCCACTGGAACCAACCTAGATCCATCTAACTTCGGATCTATCATGCGTCGAGATGGATCAGCTCCCTCGAGGTGCAAGCCTTTCCTCAAATTCTATACTCCAAAAAGAAGGTTTTCACCTCGAGGGATTTGATCCCTCTTAGCGCATGATAGATCCAAAGTTAGATGGATCTAGGATGGTATTTATATCAGAACTAGAGAAAAATGGTTTTATTGTTCTTTGTAAAGAAGGATCCAATTTTCGTAACCAGATATTAAGTGAATTTGAGGTTTTATATTTCTGAATTGCATTAGTTTTGAAAGATTGTCAACTACCAGAGAAGGAAACACCGTCATAGTTTAATGTCAACAAACTGGAATTGTTTTGATGTCAATCCCTATTGAAATTTATCTAGGTCTGAGGAGTATTTGACATTCAACATAGGAATTCAACTTCACGGCCCTGTATCCCTAGATAGGTGGAATAAATTTCATTTATAACACATATGACCCATATGTCCCATTGGTAGGAAGTGAACTTTGAGATGCAAGCTTGTGGTTCTAGTTAATATTTCAGTTGCCAATTGAAGTTATATATGATTGATTTATATTCGGGACTTGTCAAAGCGGTAACCCCTGTGACCTCCCTAATGTCGGATACCTAGATGTAAGGCATGACATGGAAAAGTGATCCAGGCTTAAAACATATTCGAGCCACAAATAGTATATAGCACCATGGATCGAATCTCCAGATTTCAAGTAATGTTATTTTAATTTTAATTTTTCTTTTCTTATGATATAGAGGTTTTATTGTGAGTTAATCCAAATACATAGTTGGGTGAGACTAAGAATTTTCACATACACACAAGATCAGTGAGAAGAGTGAGACCTTTGACATTAATACATGTCATTCTTTTTCACTAGATTAGGCTCACAGGACTCCCTAGATGCAAATTCATCCTCAAACTTTACATCATTGCTCACTATTGTGTTTCTTTACTTTGAAATAAATGCCTTGTATGCCTTTGAAATCTCATTATAACCTACAAATAAACCCTTCATATTGGAGGGATCTAACTTGGTCTTCTTCTCCATCAGGAGATGAATATAAACTAGCCCCATTCAAAGATGTGGAAATGGCTCACCTTTAGCTTCACACCACGAAACACTTCCTCTAGTGTTTTTTTCCTCAATGGTGCCATGAGGAAACTTATTATGGATGTAGAATATTGTGTTCCACGCCTCTATCCAAAGAAATATCAACAAGTCTTGGTCATGAATCACGACCTTAATAAATCCTATGATAGATTGTTTCTTCCACTCTACAACTCCATTCTACTACAAGTTGTAAAAATAGTTAGGTCCCTCTTGATTCATGCCTCTTTTCATAAACCTTTGAACTGCTTGGAGTTATAATCATCCCCATTGTTTGATATCAAGGCTTTGTTCTTCTTCTCTGTCTGGGTTTCAACTAGAGCTTTGAAATCTTGAAACTTGTTAAAGAGTTCATATTTGATCTTTAAGAAGTAGTTCTAAGTTTTGTGAGAGTATTCATCCATAAAAGTAACGTAATGCTTGCTTTCTCAAATTCATGCCATTGACACTGGTCCACAAACATCAAAATGCACTAAGTCTAGCATATCCTTGGACCCATGCTTATTTATTAGGAGTAGACTTTGCATGCTTTCCAAGCATGCACCCTCTACATACTATCTACAACTAAATGCTAAAATATTGAAGACATGTGTCTATTTCCCAAGTTAGAATAGGCAATGCCTTTTGATACACTGGGTGCCCCATGATTTTGAGCCATAACTCATATAAGTTATCACTATTACGAATTAAAGTTTGAACATGTTTATCCTAGAACCTATAAATATTATATTTTCTAAATCTTGTTACTTTAGTTGCATGTAGGCCATATTCCTTTGATTTGATGAGGACTTGGTGGTTCTTGAATTCCACATCATAGCCATGATCCTCCATAACTGAAACTAAAAGCAAATTATTCTTGAGACATGGAACAAGAAAAATATCATCAAAGTTTAGAGAGTTACCTCATTGGTGTTGGAAGGGAAAATTAATGACTCATACCACTAGATACTTCGCATCACCAATATCTACCTGAACACTTTAATATTATTATATTAGACTAGAAAAAACTACCAGCTGATGTCATATGACTATATGCCCCGTTGTCCACATACAATGCATTCCTCATAACGATTATTGTAGATGTTACTACTTACTTTTGTTATTTCTTACGTTTACCTTTCTTATTTGGACACTGATGCATAATGCCTATGTTTATAACAAATGAATCACTTTATTTTACTCAAGTATTTTTTCTATAACTGTGAGGTTGAATCTTGATTCTTTCCCTTACCTTTATTGGGTCATTTACCACTTCCCTTATTTTCCTATCCAAATAGGACTAAGTTCTCATCACCACCCTTCTTGTTGAATTTTGACTCCATCTAGGTATCCTCCTGGATATAGTCATCCCATAATGTATCAAATTTTGGAAGGTTCCCACGAGCAAAAATACCTTTGAAAAATAGTTCCCATGAAGCTGAGAATTTTCTTAGTGTCGTGTTCACTAGATTTTCACCTGCAGTTTTATTTCCAACTATTGCAAGCTGGTTGGAAATATATTGGACCTTTATAAGGTAACTAATAATTGAATATGATTTGGTCATCTCTATGGCTTTGGCTTCGTTTAACAATATCATCTTCTGGTTTATGTTCTCATTTTGGTAAAGGTTAACTAGGGAATTGAACATTTTATTTTATGTCTTCTTATCAAATAGTTAAGGAATCATGTGATAGTTAATTGCATCCATAATCATTTGCTTGGAATCCACTTCCTTTTTCTTGTGAGCTACCAATTACAATGGATTTGCAAGTGAAGGCACACCATCCTTAACAATATCCTAGAGACCATTCTCTTCTAATAAGAGTGTAATCCCAACTTTTAAAGACAAGAAAATTGAAATTCCATCCAATTTTTCCTTTAATTTGAGGTCAATGGATACCATTTTTTATATACACTACACAAACTCCTAGGTCTAAATATTAGTCCTCTTTATTTTGATAGGATATTTGTTGCTACAAACACTTGAGAATCTCAATCAATGGTATAGCTCTAGTACACTTAGAATCTCAATAAATGGTATAGCTCTAGTACCACATAAAAAATTATAGCAATTAGTGATTATTATCCTTATGATTTCAATTAAATAGATAAATTATCAAGTTTAATTTAATGCAGAAATTAATTTCAAATCAAAGAGTCAACCACAGAATCGTTGAAAGCATAAATAACACAAGGATAAATTAAAATCACACATACACAAGTAATTTCTCCTTCAAAATCAGCTTTAATTCTCTATTCAAAGCCTACTAGGAAGCCTCCACAAGCTACTAAATCAAGAGTTGCATAGTTATCAAAATCACTTCAGGATTGAATTTGAAAAAATAGAGAAGGAATAGCTTGCAAGGAAGATTGTACAAATCCATATGATTATATAGATATATTGTATTGTTGGGTGTGTGTTATAATCTTTGCACATGGTGTAGTAGGAGTGGGGTGACAAGATTACCCTCATGTAGGCCCCCTAAGGTGCTCACTAAGCCAAAATCACCTATAGATTTTTATCAAAAGTTTTTTTTAGAATGATTTTCGCCTTTTGACAATTTCATGTCACATTGTTTTGTGGTCCATGGTAATGTAAATGGTTAAGGAATTAAAATTGTATTCTAATATATGGTTAATGGATTGGGGGTATATAATGTCTTGTAACATTGTAAAGAAACAAAATTAAGGAAAAAATTGGATGTGCAAATTCTAAACATTCTTTTTGGTTTTCCCAGTTTAGGTTTCCAGGGTAAAATTTTTGTGTTAAATGTGTGCGTGTGAGTGTGCCATTACATCTTTTCTGTTTTTGTTAAGAATTTGTTCACAACAATTAACTATATAGAGTTAAAACCTACATGTATGGTTTTGCATAACTATATAGATTTGTTGTATGGCTCCATACAATTGTATCATTTGTTATACGATTGTTATATGGATGGTTTCTTTGGCTCTTCTTTTATTTTGTAGCTTTGCTCAATTAGTTGTTGTCCATGTTCAACAAAAATTATCTAAATTCTCTATCTGAATCTGCATTTACAATTTTTTCTAAAACCTTAAGCTATCAAAACCCTAAATTCTCAGTGAAATGTATAGTTGAGATTAATTCAAACCCAAATCATTAATATATGAAATACATTTTATTACACTCAATACCAAAATATAAAACTTTTCACTTTATCCTAAAATGAATTACAAATTAAAGTTATTTTTTAAAATATCGGTCCTAACACATTTACACTAAACATATGTGGAAGTCTCTATCCAAACAATATTTCTTAGCAATATAATCTAAAAATTTGTCAAAGATTAATAAAAAATAATTATAGTTTTATATAAAGAAAATTAATATAAGTATCAAGGGGCATTAAGGCTACGCGTTGGAATAATTAACTTTATAGAATAATGTAACTTTTATGAAGTTAGTTTCTCTCAAATGTATAAATGACACATCGTAAAAGGAAATGTAATTGGAAATAAGAATTTGAGTTTTAGAGAAGGAAAGATAATTTTCTTTTCTTTTTTTAAATTTCAAAAAAACGGTTATGAGAATTTTATTTAAAAAGAAAGTTGGGGTCCAACCCAAAATTATTACATTTTTCATAATTATTAGTAATCCTTGTTGGATTGAGCACAGAGGCTCAATCCAAATTCTCAAACAAATACCCTTTGCTACAAAATTTTAATCCCATCCCAGCTAAATTTTTTCCAAAATACTCCTAAGATCAAAATGCATTTACATTCCATTTTCATTACTTGAATTAATTACCAGGCAGGTTTACAGTGCAATAATTGGAAGATGTCATCAATTTGAGATTGACTTCTAACTTTTTTGGTTTAATTGTGTTTTTGCCTCTCAGATTTCCTTCTTAGAGTATCTCCCTTGTCCTCTTTTGGAGCTTCCAATTTCTTGGTTGCTTTTTTCATCTCCTGAATTCATCAACAATTATTATTTTTGCCTATCTAATCAATACTTTCTTGGTGTCTGCCTTTATTTCCTTTGGTATTGTAGGTGTACTTCCCATTTTCTACCCCTTACTCTTATGGAGTTGTCAACTTGTTTTGGAACCAGTGAGTAATGATTACATATTTGAGCCCTAGATAAGGGTTTCTCCTTTTCCTCCTTCGAAACCTCTTTTGCCTATTATTTTGCAGTGTTTTTGAACTAAGTTCTACTTCATTCGCTGTATTTTTATTTTTCCCCTTTTTCTATATTAGGATTCATGGCTTCTATTGTTGAGGCCTCTTTCCCTTTGATTTTATTACTTTCCTATTTGTCAATTTCTTCTTGAGATTGCAAGACCTCAAAAGGATTTTCCAAGGTCAAAGCCGCATTTCTTCCCTGTGTAGAACGAAATTGGGTTGTTGTCGATTTTCCTTTGTTCCTACCTTTTTTTTGTGTTTCCATTTATCTTCTTGCCTAGTTTTCATATCCGCCCCTTTCCTTGTTGGTGAATTCTTACAATCCCTTGCGCAATATTTACATTTAAAAGGTAACTTCTTGTAGTCAATATTCTGACAATGGGACCTTTCTCCTTATGTGAGATTTATTTCTAATGGTAACCCTTTCTCCAGATCCACTTCAATGCAAGATTTTGCACATGAAAACTGGAACCCTTTGGGTTCAACCCTATTCATATATTTCCCCAACCCATTTCTGATTTCACACACACAATCATCACTCCAACATGAAACTTGGAGTTGAGGAACCCTGGCACAAATAGGAATTGTGTTTGGAATAAATTCATCTGAATCAAAGTCCAATGACCATTTGTACAAATACATACCTCTGTTCCCAGAAAAATATGGTCCATTTCAAAAAATTAAATCTTATCTTCATTAAATTCAAATAGGAAGGCAAAAAACCCAGTCTCATATCCATACAATCCAATATTTACTTTCATCAATGGATTTCAAGTTTTTTCCAATGATAACTACATGGATCTTTTGGACAACCACATTCTTGTGAACTTCCCTACTAAATATCATTCTGAATAATCCAAGGAAGTTCTTCGAAACCCCATTGGAAGGGCCACCGATGCAATAGTCTTTGTCTTCTTCACATATTTTATTTTCACCTTTGATTTGGGTTTTCTTAAGAGTGAAGCTACGAGGGCCTGAAAGGGTGCATCTTTATTTGATGATGAGGGAACAACACTCTATGAAGTAACCATCTCAAACCATAGATCACACCTGCTTAAAAACAACCCAAAGTTAAAAAAAAAAATCATCATACCTCTATGGTTGTGGCGATCCATGGGTTCATGATCATCTGAGGCTCAATGGGTCATCTAACAAATCAAGAATAGTGGTGGAGGATCAAACATTCAGACGTCTTACACCAAGACAAAAAATCTTCACGACAGGCACAACTCAGAAGGTAAGGTAAGTTTTAAAGGATATTGTATGTTTGTTTTAGGGCCAAGCTTGATAAGCATAAAGTGAGCGACATTGAGATATGTTATCACAATTTAGTTAAGTCCAATTTTTGTTTTTTTCTTATTATGTTGAATTTGCATGGTAATGATCAACACTATCTAGCTTTATAGTTATTATGGTGTTACTTAAATTATTGTGTTTTTCCTCTTTATATTATATATATATTATATATATATATATATTATATATGAGTATATATATGAGATAATACTATATATATATTATATATATATATATATATAAATCTAAAAGGTTGGATTCATATGAAAGGAGAAGAGTGATGGAAATATTTTCATGGTATAAGGGGAATTATGTAAAATGTAAAAGATATTACAAGTTGTTATATGGGGATACAATTAGGTTGTACAATAATATTAGAGGATAGTATGATTGCAATAGGTTTAGTGAGGTGTTTATTTTCATTTTGGTAAGTGGTTCGGTGTTTAAATTTGTAGGTTTTAAAATAGATATAGTTATCAATTTGACAAGAAATTTGATCTCAAAATGAGAAATCTCCCCTTAAAATCCATATTTTTTTGTCAAAAATACCAAAATCAACCTCCAATTAAAAAATGGGTGCTCTTAGTAGCACCTTTTTTTTATTTTAAAAAATGGGTTAAAATTATCACATTTTGCAAGCATGACATTAACAATCTCCTAATATTAAAAACATTAAAATCAACCTCTAAATTATAAAACAACACTTACAGTAACACCATTATTTTTTAAAAGTTAAAATTACGACTCCATTGAAATGATGGACTTAACAATTAGTATTGTTGTAATCAAAATATTAAAAGATCATTTTTTGAATTGAATCCCCATTTTTTTTCAATGTTAGAATAACATTTTTTTTAAACTTGTGATTTTAAACTCTAGTATAATTGTAATCAAAATCTTAAAATCAATCTGCAAATCAAAAGAGGTGCTATTAATAACACTTTATTTTCTTTCTTATACTTAAATTTACAATATTTGTAAAACATATCTTAAAAATCCATATTATATCAAATGTAATTATTAAAAAAAATAAAAAACTAACTCAAATGGAAAAAAATAATCGTGTAATGTAAATAAATAAAAAATATAAACATATTTTAAATATAAAAACAAAAAATAAAAAGAAAAAAACCAAAATTTTAAAATTATTTCAAAATAAAGAGAGAGAGAGAGAGAAGCGAGGAAAAATAAATAAAATATAGTGAAACATTAATAATAAAATTGAACTAAATAAAAACAAAAACACATAAACATAAATAAGGGGGGGTTTTAAGTTTGTATCCACCCTGCAAATCCATTGTTCCCCACACAACCCAAGTTGAACCCTTAACGACCTTTTGCAATTTATTACTAATTATTATATTTTTTAGTTTAATTGATTTTTTAAGGCGGAAATCTTTAATGTGGAATGGCAAAACAATTTGTCCATCTACAAGATGCTACTACCATATTATTTTTGTTTTTTTATTTTTATATATATTTAAGTGTGTTATATTTGAATTATATTTTATTCGGTTTTTGTCGTCATATATGTGCTCTTATATATATATGTATTTGTTTAGAGTTTTTTATTAATCAAAAAGGAATTATATGTAATTTAGTTTTTTTTGTGTTGCTGGTATGTTATTGGGAAACTACACCAAATACAAAATAGTAAAGCTTCTGTCTAAAAATATAAGAAAATTTTAGTAGTTGTCTCTATCCTTAAAAAACTACGATAGCTTGGGTTATCATCCTTGTATACTAGAAAATATTTTAGATAATAATTATTTATCAATACTAACAAAGAATAACTTTGACAATTATCATAACTAAGAAGGGATGATAGGAGGTGGAGGGGTACTCTATGGCTCTAAGAAGGACAAAGTGTTCAGATACTCATGGGGTCTTGGTCATATAACAAATAATCGACTTAGAGACTATATGGTTCTACTAGGGAACCCTTGTATTTTTTTTGTTTTTTTTTTGTTTCCAAAGAACATCAAGTGGACACAGCTTACGATTATGGGAGATTACTCTCATAATCCTATATCATCTGGTCAAACACTCCTCGCGCTAAAGGGAGAAATCTATGAAAGCATTAAGGAAAATTCATAGTATTGAGCGAGAGAGAGAGTAATTATTATATATATATATTAGAGTATAGAAAATTTGGATGAATTAGCTTTGTAATGATTGATGTATTTATTATGATGAAGGTGCATAATTACATAATACAAATACTCGTTACATTATAGTTAAAAAAAAATCATAACTAGGAGCAAAAAATATCATTTATATAATATGAGGAGGTGGAGGCATCCATATTGATAGGCATTGGGTCATCTGGTTGTATGGAGTAGCAAGGCCCTTGCCATGCAAGAAGATCTCATCTCATGCATCATTTGAGTCTAGTAACATTCTACATAAGAGCAATTTCTCAGTCTAGTAACACTCTACATGAGCAATTTCAAGTGTAGTATAGTTCCAATGTATACATGTATTGGTTTTGGCACCTTATAGTAAAATATTTCAATACTCAAAAGGAAAAAGTAATTAAACGCAAAATAATTTAATTACAAAATGTGTAATTCATTCAATTTTTAATATAAAATATTAATAATATTTATTCAAAAATATAATTTAAACAATGAAAAATTAGACATATGCAATATAGAGAGACAAAAACCACTATAATCCATCTAATCATGGATTTATCAAGCACTAAAAGGAATTAAATCTCTTGATGTGTATATCTTTTTTCAAGTTCTACATTCTAAAAAGAAGTTTGCAAAGAATGAAATTTGATCAAATTTGTGGTTAAGATGGATCTCTACATGTTAAGCCAAGAGAGACATGTTAAGCCAACAAAGTCATTGAGCTAAGGGGCTCATTCTACAACCCAGTATGAGGGTAATGTGTAATTTCATTCGTGCTCAACTTGGAGTTGACAAGTGTCCATTTAAAAATACTTTAAGTAAAAAGAGGGGCTCATTCTACAATCCAGTATGAGGGTAATGTGTAATTTCATTCGTGCTCAACTTGGAGTTGACAGGTGTCCATTTAAAAATACTTTAAATAAAAAGAGGGGCTCATTCTACAATTAGTATGAGGGTAATGTGTAATTTCATTCGTGCTCAACTTGGAGTTGATAGGTGTCCATTAAAAAATACTTTAAATAAAAAGAGGGGCTCATTCTACAATCAGTATGAGGGTAATGTGTAATTTCATTCCTGCTCAACTTGGAGTTGACAAGTGTCCATTAAAAAATACTTTAAATAAAAAGAGGGGCTCATTCTACAATCCAGTATGAGGGTAATGTGTAATTTCATTCGTGCTCAACTTGAAGTTGACAGGTGCCCATTAAAAAATACTTTAAATAAAAAGAGGGGCTCATTCTACAATCCAGTACGAGGGTAATGTGTAATTTCATTCGTGCTCAACTTGGA